>JAVLUU010000407.1:0-217933 GCA_032206185.1 Columba guinea
ACCAGCCTGTGGGCCGAGGAGCCAGGTCTTGCTCAAATGCTCAGGGAACAGCCGATCGCCAGTGTTGGGGTCAGGAAGGAATTTTCCCCCGGGGCAGACTGGCCCTGGTCCCCGGGGTTTTTTTGCCTTCCTCTGCAGCATTGAGCATGACCACCTGTCAGAGCTCCTCTGGGCCCTTTTGGCTCAGTTCATGCCCACTGCTCTTGCCCTCCAAGGCACCACTCGTGCCCTGGCTTTCTCGGGTTCTTTCTCCCAGGGCAAGTTTGCAGCAGGAGCCACCTCTCCTCCTTCTCCTTCTTCTATTAAAATTTGTAATTGTAATAAAATAAATATAAAAAAAATTAAAAATTCTGTTTCCAGTTGTATCCTTTGTGTATGTGTCCCTGAAACTGTTTTTGGATCTAAAACCTGTCTGGCATTTCAGTCGAACAGTCACATCTTTATTGGACTCATTGTGAGCGTACAGAATAGAGCAGCACAGCACAGCACAGCACAGCATCGTTGTGCTCAGTAGTTGTGCCTGGAGCACGATGAGCTCTGAGCCAGGCCTGAGGACTCCATCCAGGAGAGCCGCTCTCTGCAGGGCAGGGCCCAGGCCCGTCCAGGAGATGGGGCAGAGACAGGCACACACACCTACAACATGGCTCAGGCAGGCACCAGAGGTCCCAGGCTGAGCTGAGACACGGCCCCTGGGCCCCTGCAGGAGATGGTCCCCAGGGAGGCCGGTCCCAGCCACTGAGGCCTTTGAGCACCCCAAGACCCTGTAGACACGGATGGCTGGCAGCTTTGGAGACTGAGTCTTGGCCCAGATGGACCTTCTCTCTGATCAGGACTTTTGTTCTCAGATTCTTTTCTTTAGGTATGTTTTTTCCAAAGCAAAGATCTCAGGCATTACTAAAAAGGAGAACAAGGAGAAAAAGAAATCCATGTCACACACCACACACTATCCCATGTGTGTAGGAGTTTTGATGCAAATGTCCAAAATGTCAGTAGCTTCCTTACTCTTTGAGTACTCAAAAGACTATCTCTTAAAGGCTTTCCAGAAGTTCTGAACCTCTTCCCACCAATCAAGGTAGGCGAATAACTCTGAGAAAGGTGCAAGTCACACAGGAGGTGTGGAAGGTTTACCCTGCAGCTGAAGTGCATTTTGCACCCCCTGTACAGATGGCCAACTGTGGATCTTGGTTTGGGTAGAAAAGGAAACATGACTGCAATAGCAGCAATGGACTCTTTTTGCTCATTTGGGAAGAGTCATCATTTGCCTGGCTGTGCTTTGGGAATGGATCCAAATGTTGTGAACATGATTGACCTTTCCAGCACACCATTGCCACCTCCGCTCACTTGTTTTTCAAAGCGAGTCTTATTTCCATGGCGGTCTGTTGGCACTGTCCAGCGCAGCCTATGGCTCTGGGATTTTCTTGGATTTTCTTGGGATTTTCTCCACGCTGCAGTGGTTGAAACCATCCTGTTATCCCCTCAGAAAAGGCTTTGTGAGCCTGGTCCTCCTCGCTGTGGGGCCTCATGGACATCATCTCTGGCGCAGAGAGGGGACAGCTACCAGGGGCTCTTCTCTTGGTTGCAGGGCTGGTTTCTGCCATGACTGGAGAGAAAAGCAGGAGCTTTGTCCTGGAGAGCCAAAGGGCAGAGAAGGCATCAGGGGCAGCCAGCAGCTGTGCCCAGCACGTGGCCACCAAGGGCAGGGACAGCCCCCTGGAACTCCTGGGCACCGGGACTGCCTTGGGGCCAGCACCTCAAAGGCTTCCTGCAAAGGGTGCCAGGTGGAGCTGTGGTGGGGGGGCTTTGCAGCTTCCCCCTGCTAGGGAAAGGAAGAGAAAGGAAAGAAGGGAAGTGAGGTATAGTTCAGCTGTAAGGGACCTATAATGACCATCTAGTCCCACTGCATGACCAATTCAAGGCTGATCTAAAGTTAAAACAGGGGTAGTAAGTGCATTGTCCAAATGCCTCTTGAATGCTGAGGCTTGGGGCATCAACCAGCTGTCACAGAATCACAGAATGGTCGGGCTTGAAAGGGACCTCTGGAGATCATCTAGCCCAACCCACCTGCTAAAGCAGGTTCGCCCAGAGCAGATCGCACAGGAAGGTGTCCAGGCGGGTTTTGAATGTCTCCAGAGGACGACACTCCACAACCTCTCTGGACAGCCTGTTCCAGTGATCAGGCACCCTCACAGTAAAGACGTTTTTCCTAATATTCAGATGGGACCTCCTATGCTGTGCCCGTTGCCCCTCATCCTATCGTTCAGAAGTCTGTTCCAGTATTTGACCACACTCTCAGTAGAGGCTCAAGTCTGAACTTCCTCTGACCCAGGTTTGCACCATTCACACATGTCCCTGTCACTGGATACCAGGGACAAGAGACCAGCACTTCTCTATACACTTCCCTCCTCGGGAAATTTTAGAGGGCAATGAGCTTGCTCATCAGCTTCCTTCTCTCCAAACTAGAGAAAGCCAGATTGCTCAGCCACTCCTCAGAGGACATGCCTTCCGGTCGGTCACCAGCTTTGTTGCTCTCTGGACACATTGGAATACTTCAACATCCTTGTCAAATCGTGGGGCCCAGAACTGCACACAGCACTCAAGGTGAGGCCACAGCAACTCTGAATACAGCAGGATAATCACCTCCTTTGAGCGGTTGGTTCTGCTCTGTTTGATGTACCCCAGGATGGGATTTGCACTCTTGGCTGCCAGGGCACACACTGCTGACTCTTGTTGAGCCTCCTGTCAACCAGCGCCCCAAGGCTCCTTTCTGCAGGGCTGCTCTCCAGCCAATCCTCTCCCCATTTAGACTTGTGCTTGGCATTACTTTATCCCAGGTGCAGAATCCGGCATGTGGACTTGTTAGATTTTATGCCGTTGATCATTGCCTAATGCTCCAATCTATCTTGATCGTTCTGCAAAGCTCCTTGTCCCTCAGGATAGTCATCAGCACCTCTGAGGATGGTATTATCAGAAAATTTGCTACTGGTGCATTAAATTCCTGCATCCAGATTATTGATAAAAATATTGGACAGACCTGGCCCTAGGACTGAGTCCTGAGGAACATATCCGGTGGCTTCCCTGAAGAATTTTTTCCTCATATCCAATCTAAACCTCTCCGTGTGCAACTTGAGGCCATTTCCGCTTGTCCTATCACTTGCTACTTGGGACAAGAGACCAACACCCACCATCATAAAACCTCCTTTCAGGTAGTTGTAGACAGCGACAAGGTCTCCCCTCAGCCTCCTGTTCTCAAGGCTGAACAGCCCCAGCTCCCTCAACCGTTCCTCATAAGACTGGTGCTCCAGACCCTTCACCAGCCTTGTCACCCTCCTCTGAACTCTCTCCAGCACCTCAATGTCTTCCTTGCCATGAGGGGCCTAAAACTGACCCCAGAAATCAAGGTGCAGCCTCACCAGTGCCCAGTACAAAGGGATGATCACTTCTCTAGTCCTGCTAAAGCTCTGATTGAATCAAGGCTTGAACACCTTGGTGTGACCCAGTTGGTGAGAGGTTGGACTGCAGACTCCTGAGGTCCCTTCAACCTCAGTTCTCTCATGATCCCATTGTGATGTTGGGCTCTGTTTCAGACTGGAGCAGAGCAGACGATGATGGGGCAGGATCCACCTGTGCTGTATGTGACCATCTGAACCAACATCTCAGCCCGTGAACCAGCCAACACCTCAGTGTGACTCGCTCTGGGCAACGTGTGAGGAGTCCTGGGCAGGGAAGGTTCAGAGGGCATGGGACGCTGTGCAAGACACAAAATGATCTTGGCTTAATGCTTGTAGGGCCATCAGATGTCGGTTAATGAAAGAGTATTCCAGAACTGGGGATGGATTTAGGACACAAATGTCTTCAGCTCCAGGGACACAAACACCTGGTGCCAGTGTAGATGCCCCGGGAACCCCTGCCCAGGCTCCACCTGCACTGCAAGGTGCTCTGGTCTCCCCAGGTCCTGTGTGATAGATGCCAGTCCCAGGCCAGCACCTCAGGTACACTGGGCCCCTAAAATGGCACTGGCTGTTTATGGTGAGACAGCTGATGACTGATGTCTGTCTGGAAGTGTACTAAGGATTGGAGAAGAAACACTGGTCTTCCCCTGTACTTCTATTACCAACACTCTAGTATTTCATCTCCCTCGTCAATCAGGAGTTCCCACCTCTCCTGATTAAATGTCCCTGTCCAAGGACAACTTTCAAGCACTGTCTGGACGTTTGCCCTTCCCAGTCCTCTCAGGTTTCTCCTCCACTTGCTCTTTGGTCATTCAGTGGCCTCTCAGCTGTCTGGTTTCTGCTTTGAGCTTCAGGGAGTTACAAACTTGCCCCATTCTTCAGAGCTCTAATTAACATGGCAGTCAACAAGTTCATTGTGTTTATTTCTATCCTCTCCTATCTCTCTGTCTAAACCAGTTCTTGTGTGGGTGTCCCTTGTGGATGCTGGACCTCATCAGATCCAGCTTACACACACAGCTGAGGAAAGTGTTTTGCTGTTTATTGAACTGTGCAGTGTTTGCACAGGAGAGCAGGTGGAGCTGGTGCACAGGAGCTGCAGCATCTCCTGCAGAGCTCAGTGGAGAAGTCTGATGGAGGAAAAGTGATGCAATCTCTGGTGGCCAATGAGGGAACCGGCAGACTGGGGGTGGGGGTGAGGAGCCAGGTTGTCCATACAGTGTCCAGCCTCAAGGACTGTTCTCCTGCCTGTCCAGATGTCTTCAGGAGACCCTCGGGATCAATGTCCAGTGTGGAATGCTGCTGTCACTTCTTCCATACACTGAAAAATGACAGAAAACACCCTGGAAAGAAAAACCCTCCTTTATGAAATCTTCTTTGAAACCTTCATCAGCAAGTGTCCCATTGAAACCTCTCCAGTTAGTTCTGCAAGTCTGGAAGATTTGAAGGAAATTACAGAAAGAAACATCGCTCGTTAGGGCTTTCTGTGTTTTAATGAGCCCCATGGCGTATTTGGTGCTTAGTCCATGAACCTCAGATACCAAGGACAGGCTGAAGAATCTGCTCAAGAAGTCAGAACAAACTCCAAAGTACCTTGAAGCATTAATGGGCCCCACTGAGGGCTGTTACTGACAAAGCCTCCCCAGGGACTCGTTAGAGCAGATAATTGGAGGCAGTGATTGCATCAGGCAAAGGCAAAGTGCAGCAGCTCTGATGCTGAGAAAGCCCTTGGTTTGTCTGATGAAGGACAATGGCCAAGCCTTGAGCCCCTGCCCCTGGGAAGGGAGATCCTGTCCCTCACGTGTGGCTCAGGGCTCTTCCTGGGGCTGTAGGGAGTGCGATGCCCAGTGCAGGACAATGGTGTGACACACCTGGGGGCGCAAGGAGGCAATGGGGAGCCATGGCCATGACAATGATGTGTCTCCTCTTTGGCCTTGCTGGCAGGGACATCAGCCATAGCCAAGGGGACAAAGACCTTGGCTCTTGCAGGGACATCCAGTGTCACCCTTGGCCATCTCCACCACAGTCCATCCTGCACTGTCCCAGGCCTGTGACTGTTTCCCAACAGTCTGCAGACACCACATGCACATAGACCAGAGTTCTAATGAAGCTGGGAAATTAAACCATTCTTTTTTAATAGACTTATTCTGTGGTACCTGGTTGTAAGAGACTTCTTAGTAAATTCACCGTGATGGTTTTTGAGATCATGGAAGAGAATGAAAAAAAGGCCACTTTTTGAGACCAATAGAATGCCAAATTTGGAACAAAGTTTTAGCATAAGAATTCTTGTAGCTGCCAGAAAGCCCTCTACATCTCTCGGGTCAAGATTTGTTAAGTAAACTGTAAGCTCCAATAACGTTTCCTGAGAATTCTGTTTAGTTGCATGTCCCACAAGAAGCTGCTTGGATGGTGCAGATCTGCTTGTGCAAGTAAGAAACCTCCAAGGAAATTCTAGATGCTGTATTTCCACCAGTATTAACAGCCAATGTCTCGATAAAGCAAACACTACACTGACAGAACTGAAACAGGACTTCGATCCAGTAAGGGAAAACAATATCCAATAAATATGACAACAACAATGGAGTTAGAGGAATAAATTCATGGCAACCTTACAGGCTGACTGCATTTGATTGGACTCGCTGATTTGTCTGTTTATAGCTACAACATAGAAACAACCTGTGGCTATTGTGGGACAGTATGATGAGAATGCTAACACTGATATACCGATTGTTACTCTGATCAAGAAATGCAGGGAATGAAGTTAAGTCTCAATAGGCCATGATCCTTTTGTCGTATATGTACCATTTCTGAAATTTAATTTTGATTTTTTAATTTGCAATCTACATCCTTGTAAATTGCACTAAGCTGATTTTCTTACCAGCACAGCTTTTGGCACGCATGAATGTAAAATGTAACTTGCTGCAGAACCTGCGAGTCTTCAACATCAGGTCACAGATCGTACGTGTATCTGGTCTGATCCTACACACTTGCACAGTTTTGTTGGTGGTTCTGGGCAGTCTCATAAAGCTGTAGTGGTTTGGCGTGAAGATAACGATTGGCATCATTCTGTACAAATTATTGAAGGTCCAACCCAATGAGCAGAACTTGGCGCAGCTTTACATTGTTAGAGCTTTTTAAGGAGGGACCTCTAAATTTGGTTTGTGATTCCGAGTACGTAGTCAAGGTCCAACGCACGGATCTGATTCTGAACTGTTTCTTTGTTTTTGTTTTTTCTTCATTTTTAAACAAAAAGGGGGGAAAAGTAGGGAAAACACCACAAAACCAGTTGTCAAAAGCGTTGTGTGTGATGAATCACTTATATCTAAGTGGTGCAGCCCAAATTTGCCCTGTGATGAAACACTTTGCAAGTGTGACCCAAAAGCATGCTAAATCAGAAAGAACCTACATTAGTTATGGCCAAATCACTAGTCAACGGTCAATGGAAAAGGCCACATCCATTGATAAGCTGGGGGAGAGGTTCTGCTTGTGTCTTTACAGATCAAGGGCCGCAATGGTTGCTGGCACGAGACGTGAAACCTGTGTGATCTTCCTGACAATGATTGCTGCAGCTGCTGCGGTTTGGATGCCTGCACAGACAAGACTAACATGTGGATTCCTTCAGCCAACATGACTGACCAGGACTCCATATGCCTGGCTATGGCGTCTCCGGAAAACCCGTTCCACACGTGCTGGGTTGGCATCCCCCTTGATGACTACAGCAGCATCACACAACTGTTTCAAAATAGTGGTCGGTGCAGAGGCATTGCAATGAACTGTAATAATACCAACGAGACACTTTGAATTAATTGCCTCCTGGAAGCAGATATCGAACCACAGGAACTGGAACTGCTGGCATCTGTGCCCATGGATGCTTGTATCAGCCTGGTTTGTGAACAGTGTCAGAACAATATAAGAGAACATGAATGGATAAACTGCAAAATGTTAATGCTGCCCTTGGTGACTATAGAAATGAAACTCGATGGTGTAACGCCTCGCAGAAGAGTCCAAGGGCTGCTGTTGATAATGTGAAACAGCGACCCCAAAACCTCCTGCATGGTGTGTTCTTGATCTGTGGAGACAGAGCCTGGCCAGGAATTCCTTCTAATGCTGTTGGAGGACTGTGTATTTTGGGACGATTAACTCTCTTAATGCCCAATGTATCCATGATAGTAGATCACAGAAGAGCAAGACGAGAAAAACTCTTTTTGCATGTATATGAGTCAATATGTGATGATAATGTAGAGTTTTGGGGATCAGGGTTAAGGGTTTTAGGGTCTCTTGTGCCTGGTGTTGGCACAGCGAAAGCTTTAAATACTTTAGAAAAATTAAGATGTTGGCTAGGTAAGCAAACTAACAGAACTTCTAAGGCTTTAAGTGGACTTTTGTTAGATGTAGATTCTATAAGACATGCTGCACTGCAGAATAGAGCCGACTTTTTGTTATTAGCTCAAGGGCACGGCTGTGAAGATTTTGGTGGCATGTGCTGTATGGACTTGTCAAATCATTCTGAGTCAATTCATAAAAGTATACAATTGTTGAAAGAGGGGGTACAAAAGTTACAAGTTGATGATGGATGGGATTGGTTAAATAAATCGTTCAGTGGCTGGGGGCTTTCAGGATGGTTGTTATCAGTAGTGAAAATGGCACTGATTGTCTTGATGATTGCTGTGGTTGTGTTACTAGTGTTGCTGTGCATGATTTCTCTGCTGCAAAGGGCCCTGCAGTGGACAATGAAAGCAATTTTTTTAGCACGAATACAAAAAGGGGGAATTGTGGGACTACGGTGGGTCCGTGGATTCCCTGACGCATGGGAACAGAAATCAACCTTGAAGATATGAAGGCCCACCCACGAGAAAGATGGGAGTAAAGGAGTGTCCGGAGGTGTTAAGGATGTACCCGTGAGAGAGAAGGGAGTAGAAGAGTAATATTGATGAGAGCAAAAATAGCCAATGAGACGTTACTGCTGTAACTTGTAACCAATAGTGAAGAGACTCATGAATTGGTAAAACTGTATAAAAATGCACTTGTGGCAATAAATGGCATCTACTCCTTTCATCCTGGAAGAACTTGGTCCATGTCGTTTGTCCGTCTCAACCGTGACAGTCACAACAACCCCAGGCAGCGCTACAGGCTCGCGGAAGACGGGCTGGAAAATTGCCTGGTGGAGAGGGGTCTGGGGGTGTTGATCGACAGCAGGTGAACATGAGCCAGCGTGTGCCCAGGTGGCCAAAAAGGCCACCAGTGTCCTGGCTTGTATCATGAATAGTGTGGCCAACAGGACTAGAGAAGCGATTGTGCCACTGTTCTCAGCGCTGGTGAGGCCGCAGCTCGAATCCTGTGTTTAGTGTTGGGCCCCTCATCATAAGAAGGACATCGAGGCACTAGAGAGAGTGCAGAGGAGGCGACGGAGCTGCTGAGGGGCTGGAGCACAAGTGTGATGAGGAGCGGTTGAGGGAACTGGTGGGTTCAGCGTGGAGAACAGGAGGCTGAGGGGAGACCTTATTGCTGTCCACAACTACCAGAAAGGAGCTTGGAGCATGGAGGGGGTTGGTCTCTTCTCCCAAGTAGCAAGTGGTAGGACAAGAGGAAATGGCCCCAAGTTATGCCAGGGGAGGTTTAGATCGGATATTAGGAAAACAATTCTTCCTGGAAAGGGATGTCAGATGCCCAGGGCAGTGATGGAGTCGCCATCCCTGGAGGGGTTTAAAAGGCATTGAGACGAGGTTCTTAGGGACATGGTTTAGTGTTAGATTTAGGTAGTGGCTGGACTCAATGCTCCTGACGGTCTCTTCCAACTGAAATGATTCTATGATTCTATGGTATCAGCTGGAAAATTCTTCTATCGCATCTTCTAAGTGCTCTTCACACACCTGCCTCTTTACCTACAGTCCTGAAACTGATCTAATTAGGTGCACAAGTCTTGAATACCAGATGTAAATGAGGAAAGCGACGTGGCTCTGTCAGTCTGGTCTGATACCCGCCAGTCCCAGGCAAACACCTCAGGTATGCGGGAGCCCCTCGAGGTTTGCACTGGGTGCTTATAGTGAGACCATGGACCTCAGTGTGAAAATCTGAGCACTCCCCTCAAAACTTAAAAAAAACCCCAACCCAACAACAAAAACGACAAGAAGAACAAAAAACCCCACACTCTTTTTTTCATCAGATTAAATAATTCAGTATTTCCGATAAAATATCTGTGGAAATTCTATCCTGCCAAAATATGAATTTTCAGAAAGTGTTTGAACAATGGGAGATGAAACGTTGGCCTTTCCCTGTGCTTGCAGTGCCAGAACTCTGTCTATCACTACGTGTATTTAATCCCCTGAACATCCAGGTGTTTCTACCTGTCCTTACTCAACCCACCATTGTGGAGGGGGTTTTGGTAAATAAAGACTTTGTTGCTGAATTAGTCTGGCTCAAAGGAATCTCAAGGCCTCTTCGGGGAGCTGAGAGCAGAGTCCGCTGTGAGAAAGAGGGGCGTTCCTCAATCACCGGGGTCCTGGCGTGGCGTGAATCATCGGACGTATCACCAGTGAGACTCCAGCGCATGGACAGCCCATGATACTCATTTAGCGAATCCATGCTTGGAGCGTGGATGCGTGATTAGAATATAGTTACGTATATAAGGAGACTTGTTTCTGTAATAAATGGCTTAGCGTGATTCGCATTGAATCGACTTGTTTTGCTGAGTCCCTATTTCGTTCCTACAAATGGTGACTCCGACGTGATACTCTGAACGGCGTACCACCGAGGTCGGGGAAAAGCCTGGAGCGGCCCAGCCGGAGGCGGATCAGCTGGACTGAGAACTGGGCGGAGGCGTACAGACGTTCCGCATTTTGTTGTAGAAGTCACCGTAAAGGGTGAGCGGCTGGGAGCGGGAGGAGGGAAGAGTGAAGTTATGGGGCAAAATATATCCTCTGAGGAAGAAGCCATAGTTAAACTCCTCCTGCATATTCTCTCTATGAGAGGACTTAAATATGAAGAAAGTAACATCTGTAGACTGTTGGTTTGGTGTAGAACTAACGGCTACCCGATAGAAGCTGAAAAAGCTTTAAAAATTGAACTTCGGAATGATGTAGGGCAGAAGTTATGGGATCAGGTTAGCGATGGAGATAAAAAAGCTAAATCACTAGCGACTACTTGGAAGCTTATACTGTCCGCTTTAAAAGAACTTAAGGCCGAACGGGCTGCGGTTTCTGGAATTTTTACAGCATTACAGCCTGATAAGAACTCTAAAAATAACTGTGAAGCTTATCCAGTTCGTGTCTTTGACCCCCTCCCGCCCCCAACCCCTGTCGTACCATCAGCACCCCCGATCTGGGGTGGGGGGAGGAAAATCATTCAGCAGATGGCCTCCGATACCATCACATGACCCTAAAGAGACCAAGCAGTCCAAGGAACTGGAGTCAGATAATTCGTCAAAAGAACTGGTGAAAGCTGAGAATGCTAAAGTCATCAATAAGTGTAATATCAGTCCTGTTACTGAGTCGTGTCCACCTTTACCGCCTCCAACCCCTCTAACTCCTACGCTGGAGGAGAAGGAGTCGCTGGAAAAAAACTGGACTAAAGAACTGTGTGAAAAAATAGACCAGCTATCACTGAAAGAAACCAGCACTCGGGAAGGCGATTATTTTGATGGTGACGAGAAGGGGGGTGCAACGAGGGGTGCAACGGGGGGTCCATCGGGGAGTTCGGGCTCTACGAATGATTATGACGTTAAAAGACATTGGCGAGGGATTATCAGAAATGTGATGATAGAAGGTGAAATAATGAGTGCATACCCAGTCATTTACCAGCAAGACGAACAGGTTAATCAGAATCCTGGGTGGACTGGGTTGCGTTGGGAGGAGATAAAAGAGGCTAGAAAAGCCATGCAGCAGTATGGATTGCATGGAAAATATACACATGGCTTTATTAATACTCTTTTTGATGGGCAAATACTAACTCCTTACGATTGTCGTCAGCTGGCTACGTTGCTACTAACACCAATGCAAAAAAAAAGGGGGGAAGTAGGGGAAACACCACAAAACCAATTGTCAAAAGCATTGTATGTGATGAAATACTTTGCAAGTATGACCCAAAACCATGCTAAATCAGAAATAACCTACATTATTAGTTATGGTCAAATTACTAGTCAATGAAAAAGGCCTTTCCAATTAATAACTTGGGGAAAGGGTTATGCTTGTGTCATTACAGACCAAGGATCAAAATGGATTCCTGCGAAATGGATCAAGCCATGGCTGAACAAAGATAACAAAGATTCAACAGATGCAGAAGGGCAGGAGGGAGATAAGTTGTGAGAATTGTCTTAAATGCAAACCATGAATTCCTATTCAGTGTTATAGATGCTCCTAGACCCAGTAGCCTAAAAGCTTATTAGTAAACAAATAAGGCACCTTCTATAGAGAATGCTAATTTGAATAGATAGTAAGAGTTCCAAAAGGGTGATATTACTATTAGATAATCTATGCATAGATAAGATAAAAGTATAAGATATTTCTACCATGGTAACTTAACTTAGCATCTGATAAGGTTTTAAAAGAAGTATTAAGATTAAGCTATAGATCTTTTAAGTATAAGTTTAAATATAAGATTATAAGTTAATAAGTTAAATATAAGTTTAAGTTTTAGGATATTAACTCAATAATTAGCATATGCTGATGATATTAAGTACATTACTCTATAAACTGCGCAGTTATAGATATTTAGGAGGTTAAGAGAAAATATTGTATTAACTTGTCTGGTTATTTTGAATCTATTAAAATAGTGTGTTAATAAGGTTGTCATAATAGAATTAAGGTTTTAAGAATAGGCAGGTAGTTGTTTGATCTTAGTAAGTAAGGTTTAACTGTATTATATGTAATTGTAATTATGTTGTTAATCACGTGTTCTATGTTTCAAAAATGATTCGCCGTGTGGTTGATGGGCCCTGACTAATTCAAGAACAGAAAGGGGGAAGTGTGGAGGGGTTTTGGTAAATAAAGACTTTGTTGATGAATTAGTCTGGCTCAAAGGAATCTCAAGGCCACTTCGGGTATTTGTTTGATCTTAGTAAGCAAGGTTTAACTGTATTATATGTAATTGTAATTATGTTGTTAATCACGTGTTCTATGTTGCAGTATGTTTCAAAAATGATTTGCCGTGTGGTTGGTGGGCCCTGACTAATTCAAGAACAGAATGGGGGAAGTGTGGAGGGGGTTTTGGTAAATAAAGACTTTGTTGATGAATTAGTCTGGCTCAAAGGAATCTCAAGGCTGCTTCGGGTATTTGTTTGATCTTAGTAAGTAAGGTTTAACTGTATTAAATGTAATTGTAATTATGTTGTTAATCACGTGTTCTATGTTGCAGTATGTTTCAAAAATGATTTGCCGTGTGGTTGATGGGCCCTGACTAATTCAAGAACAGAAAGGGGGAAGTGTGGAGGGGGTTTTGGTAAATAAAGACTTTGTTGATGAATTAGTCTGGCTCAAAGGAATCTCAAGGCCGCTTCGGGGAGCTGAGAGCAGAGTCCGCTGTGAGAAAGAGGGGCGTTCCTCGATCACCGGGGTTCTGGCGTGGCGTGAATCATCGGACGTATCGTCAGTGAGACTCCAGCTCATGGACAGCCCACGATACTCATTTAGCGAATCCATGCTTGGAGCGTGGACGCGTGATTAGAATATAGTTACGTATATAAGGAGACTTTTTTCTGTAATAAATGGCTTAGCGTGATTCACATTGAATCGACCTGTTTTGCTGAGTCCCTATTTCATTCCTACACACCATGTCTGAACTCATCTCTTCAGAAGCCTGTCTGGACATTTGCACTCTCCATTGCTCCCCAGAGGTTCTTCACCTCTCACTCTTTGCGTGACCCCTGTGGGTCCTTCCACCTCAGGACATTCTCTGATTCTTCCTCACTGTATCCCCTGTCCAGATGCTGCCCCGTCTTTCCTCTCTCCCTTGCTTTATTTTTCCTTTCTCCATCTCTTTGTCCTGCTGCCCACCACAGTTGTTTTATTGCTTCGGTTCTGTCCTGCCCCCTGTTTCACAGTTTCACAGTATCACAGTATGTTTGGGATTGGAAGGGACCTCGAAAGATCATCCAGTCCAATCCCCCTGCTGGAGCAGGAACGCCCAGATGAGGTCGCACAGGAACGTGTCCAGGCGGGTTTTGAATATCTCCAGAGAAGGAGACTCCACAACCTCCCTGGGCAGCCTGTTCCAGTGTCTGTAACCCTCACTGAGAAGTTTTTTCTCAAATTTAAGTGGAACCTCTTGTGTTCCAGCTTGATCCCATTACCCCTTGTCCTATCATTGTTTGCCACCGAGAAGAGCCTGGCTCCATCCTCATGGCACTCACCCTTTATGTATTTATAAACATTAATAAGGTCACCCCTCAGTCTCCTCCAAACTAAAGAGACCCTGTTCCTTTGCCCTTTCTCTGTCACTCTGTCCCAGTCCCGGTGTATTTTTTTAAATTGTTTTCATCTCATTCCCAACTTATTACTTTTTTTCTCCTTTTATTTTTTTCTTCTTTCATCCCTTTTTCCTCATCTCTCTGCCCGTGTCTTGATATCTTCTTCCATTTCTTCTGCTGCAGTGTGCAGTTCGTGTGGCACCGGGGGTGAACCGACACCCTCAGTTTGGTATCTGGACCCGTGCTGGGCTCGCACATGGACTAAGCCCCAGCTCAGAGCACAAATTGCTCTTCCCAGCCCCGGCTGCCAAGCGCTGGTCGTGCTCTCTCCTCCCTGGTGCGGCCCAAGCGCACGACTGCCCTGTGACCTCTATGGGTCTCTATGCTCTCGATGGGTTTCTATGGGTCTCTATGGTCTCTATGGGTCTCTATGGTCTCTGGCGTCTCTATGGTCTCTGTGGTCTCTATGATCCCTGTGGTTTCTATGGTCTCTGTGGGTCTCTATGGGTCTCTATGGCCTCTATGGGTCTCTATGGTCTCTGTGGGTCTCCATGGGTCTCTATGGTCTCTATGGGTCTCTATGGTCTCTATGGTCTCTATGGTCCCTATGGGTCTCAATGGTCTCTATGGTCTCTGTGGGTCTCCATGGTCTCTGTGGGTCTCTAAGGTTCTCTATGGTCTCTATGGGTCTCTATGGGTCTCTATGGTCTCTATGGGTCTCTATGGTCTCTGTGGGGCTCTATAGTCTCTGTGGGGCTCTATGGGTCTCTATGGTCTCTATGGGTCTCTATGATCTCTATGGTCTCTATGGTCTCTGTGGGTCTCTATGGTCTCTATGGGTCTCTATGGTCTCTGTGGTCTCTCTGGTCTCTATGGTCTCTATGTGTCTGTATGGTCTTTATGGGTCTCTATGGTCTCTGTGGGTCTCTATGGTCTCTGTGGGTCTCTATGGGTCTCTATGGTCTATATGGTCTCTATGGGTCTCTATGGTCTCTATGGTCTCTGTGGTCTCTATGGTCTCTATGGTCTCTCTGGTCTCTATGGTCTCTATGTGTCTCTATGGTCTTTATGGGTCTCTATGGTCTCTACGGGTCTCGATGGTCTCTATGGTCTCTATGGGTCTCTATGGTCTCTATGGTCTCTGTGGGTCTCTATGGTCTCTATGGTCTCTATGGTCTCTATGGTCTCTGTGGGTCTCTATGGGTCTCTATGGTCTCTATGGGTCTCGATGGTCTATATGGTCTCTATGGGTCTCTATGGTCTCTGTGGGTCTCTATGGTCTCTGTGGGTCTCTATGGGTCTCTATGGGTCTCTATGGTCTCTATGGGTCTCTAAGGTCTCTATGGTCTCTATGGTCCCTATGGGTCTCTATGGTCTCTATGGTCTCTGTGGGTCTCTATGGTCTCTGTGGGTCTCTATGGTCTCTATGGTCTCTGTGGGTCTCTATGGTCTCTATGGGTCTCTATGGTCTCTGTGGTCTCTCTGGTCTCTATGGTCTCTATGTGTCTCTATGGTCTTTATAGGTCTCTATGGTCTCTGTGGGTCTCTATGGTCTCTGTGGGTCTCTATGGGTCTCTATGGTCTATATGGTCTCTATGGTCTCTGTGGGTCTCTATGGTCTCTGTGGTCTCTATGGTCTCTATGGTCTCTCTGGTCTCTATGGTCTCTATGGGTCTCTATGGTCTCTATGGTCTCTGTGGGTCTCTATGGTCTCTGTGGGTCTCTATGGGTCTCTATGGCCTCTATGGGTCTCTATGGTCTCTATGGTCTCTATGGTCTCTGTGGGTCTCTATGGTCTCTGTGGGTCTCTATGGGTCTCTATGGTCTATATGGTCTCTATGGTCTTTATGGGTCTCTATGGTCTCTGTGGGACTCTATGGTCTCTGTGGGTCTCTATGGGTCTCTATGGTCTCTATGGGTCTCTATGGGTCTCTATGGTCTCCATGGTCTCGATGGTCTCTATGGTCTCTATGGGTCTCTATGGTCTCTACGGTCTCTGTGGGTCTCTATGGTCTCTATGGTCTCTCTGGGACTCTATGGTCTCTGTGGGGCTCTATGGTCTCTGTGGGTCTCTATGGGTCTCTATGGGTCTCTATGGGTCTCTATGGTCTCTATGGTCTCTGTGGGTCTCTATGGTCTCTGTGGGTCTCTATGGGTCTCTATGGGTCTCTATGGTCTCTATGGGGCTCTATGGTCTCTGTGGTCTCTCTGGTCTCTATGGTCTCTATGTGTCTATATGGTCTCTATGGGTCTCTATGGTCTCTGTGGGTCTCTATGGTCTCTGTGGGTCTCTATGGGTCTCTATGGGTCTCTATGGTCTCTATGGGTCTCTAAGGTCTCTATGGTCTCTATGGTCCCTATGGGTCTCTATGGTCTCTATGGTCTCTGTGGGTCTCTATGGTCTCTGTGGTCTCTATGGTCTCTATGGTCTCTGTGGGTCTCTATGGTCTCTATGGTCTCTGTGGGTCTCTATGGTCTCTATGGGTCTCTATGGTCTCTATGGTCTCTCTGGTCTCTATGGTCTCTATGTGTCTGTATGGTCTTTATGGGTCTCTATGGTCTCTGTGGGTCTCTATGGTCTCTGTGGGTCTCTATGGGTCTCTATGGTCTATATGGTCTCTATGGTCTCTGTGGGTCTCTATGGTCTCTGTGGTCTCTATGGTCTCTATGGTCTCTCTGGTCTCTATGGTCTCTATGGGTCTCTATGGTCTCTATGGTCTCTGTGGGTCTCTATGGTCTCTGTGGGTCTCTATGGGTCTCTATGGCCTCTATGGGTTTCTATGGTCTCTATGGTCTCTGTGGGTCTCTATGGTCTCTGTGGGTCTCTATGGGTCTCTATGGTCTCTATGGGTCTCTATGGGTCTCTATGGTCTCCATGGTCTCGATGGTCTCTATGGTCTCTATGGGTCTCTATGGTCTCTATGGTCTCTGTGGGTCTCTATGGTCTCTATGGGTCTCTATGGTCTCTATGGTCTCTATGGTCCCTATGGGTCTCTATGGTCTCTATGGTCTCTGTGGGTCTCTATGGTCTCTGTGGTCTCTATGGTCTCTATGGTCTCTGTGGGTCTCTATGGTCTCTATGGTCTCTGTGGGTCTCTATGGTCTCTATGGGTCTCTATGGTCTCTGTGGTCTCTCTGGTCTCTATGGTCTCTATGGTCTTTATGGGTCTCTATGGTCTCTGTGGGTCTCTATGGGTCTCTATGGTCTATATGGTCTCTATGGTCTCTGTGGGTCTCTATGGGTCTCTATGGTCTCCATGGTCTCTATGGTCTCTATGGTCTCTATGGGTCTCTATGGTCTCTCTGGGACTCTATGGTCTCTGTGGGGCTCTATGCGTCTCTATGGTCTCTGTGGGTCTCTATGGGTCTCTGTGGTCTCTATGGGTCTCTATGGTCTCTATGGTCTCTATGGTCTCTCTGGGTCTCTATGGTCTCTATGGTCCCTATGGGTCTCTATGGTCTGTATGGTCTCTGTGGGTCTCTATGGTCTGTATGGTCTCTGTGGGTCTCTATGGTCTCTGTGGTCTCTATGGTCTCTATGGTCTCTGTCGGTCTCTATGGTCTCTATGGTCTCTGTGGGTCTCTATGGTCTCTATGGGTCTCTATGGTCTCTGTGGGCCTCTATGGGTCTCTATGGTCTCTGTGGGTCGCTATGGGTCTCTATGGGTCTCTATGGTCTCTGTGGGTCTCTATGGTCTCTGTGGTCTCTGAGGGTCTCTATGGTCTCTGTTGTCTCTATGGTATCTATGGTTTGTGGGTCTCTACGGTCTCTATGGTCTGTAGGTCTCTATGGTCTCTGTGGGTCTCTATGGGTCTCTATGGTCTCTATGGGTCTCTATGGGTCTCTATGGTCTCTATGGGTCTCTATGGTCTCCATGGTCTCTATGGTCTCTATGGTCTCTATGGGTCTCTATGGTCTCTATGGTCTCTATGGTCTCTGTGGGCCTCTATGGGTCTCTATGGCCTCTATGGGTCTCTATGGGTCTCTATGGTCTCCATGGTCTTTATGGTCTCTATGGTCTCTATGGTCTCTGTGGGTCTCTATGGTCTCTGTGGGTCTCTATGGGTCTCTATGGTCTCTGTGGGTCTCTATGGGTCTCTATGGTCTCCATGGTCTCGATGGTCTCTATGGTCTCTCTGAGTCTCTATGGTCTCTATGGTCTCTGTGGGTCTCTATGGTCTCTATGGTCTCTATGGTCTCTGTGGGTCTCTATGGTCTCTGTGGGTCTCTATGGGTCTCTATGGCCTCTATGGGTCTCTATGGTCTCTATGGTCTCTATGGTCTCTGTGGGTCTCTATGGTCTCTGTGGGTCTCTATGGGTCTCTATGGTCTCTATGGGTCTCTATGGGTCTCTATGGTCTCCATGGTCTCGATGGTCTCTATGGTCTCTATGGGTCTCTATGGTCTCTATGGTCTCTGTGGGTCTCTATGGTCTCTATGTGTCTCTATGGTCTCTATGGTCCCTATGGGTCTCTATGGTCTCTATGGTCTCTGTGGGTCTCTATGGTCTCTGTGGTCTCTATGGTCTCTATGGTCTCTGTGGGTCTCTATGGTCTCTATGGTCTCTGTGGGTCTCTATGGTCTCTATGGGTCTCTATGGTCTCTGTGGTCTCTCTGGTCTCTATGGTCTCTATGGTCTTTATGGGTCTCTATGGTCTCTGTGGGTCTCTATGGTCTCTGTGGGTCTCTATGGGTCTCTATGGTCTCTATGGTCTCTATGGTCTCTCTGGGTCTCTATGGTCTCTATGGTCCCTATGGGTTTCTATGGTCTGTATGGTCTCTGTGGGTCTCTATGGTCTCTGTGGTCTCTATGGTCTCTATGGTCTCTGTCGGTCTCTATGGTCTCTATGGTCTCTGTGGGTCTCTATGGTCTATATGGGTCTCTATGGTCTCTGTGGTCTCTCTGGTCTCTATGGTCTCTATGTGTCTCTATGGTCTTTATGGGTCTCTATGGTCTGTGTGGGTCTCTATGGTCTCTGTGGGTCTCTATGGGTCTCTATGGTCTATATGGTTTCTATGGTCTCTGTGGGTCTCTATGGTCTCTGTGGTCTCTCTGGTCTCTATGGTCTCTCTGGTCTCTATGGTCTCTATTTGTCTCTATGGTCTTTATGGGTCTCTATGGTCTCTGTGGGTCTCTATGGTCTCTGTGGGTCTCTATGGGTCTCTATGGTCTCTATGGGTCTCTATGGGTCTCTATGGTCTCCATGGTCTCGATGGTCTCTATGGTCTCTATGGGACTCTATGGTCTCTATGGTCTCTGTGGGTCTCTATGGTCTCTATGGTCTCTATGGTCTCTGTGGGTCTCTATGGGTCTCTATGGTCTCTATGGGTCTCTATGGTCTCTGTGGGCCTCTATGGGTCTCTATGGTCTCTGTGGGTCCCTATGGGTCTCTATGGGTCTCTATGGTCTCTGTGGGTCTCTCTGCTCTCTGTGGTCTCTGAGGGTCTCTATGGTCTCTGTTGTCTCTAAGGTATCTATGGTCTCTGTGGGTCTCTACGGTCTCTATGGTCTGTAGGTCTCTATGGTCTCTGTGGGTCTCTATGGGTCTCTATGGTCTCTATGGGTCTCTATGGGTCTCTATGGTCTCTATGGGTCTCTATGGTCTCCATGGTCTCTATGGTCTCTATGGTCTCTATGGGTCTCTATGGTCTCTATGGTCTCTATGGTCTCTGTGGGCCTCTATGGGTCTCTATGGCCTCTATGGGTCTCTATGGGTCTCTATGGTCTCCATGGTCTCTATGGTCTCTATGGTCTCTATGGGTCTCTATGGTCTCTATGGTCTCTATGGTCTCTGTGGGTCTCTATGGGTCTCTATGGTCTCTGTGGGTCTCTATGGGTCTCTATGGTCTCCATGGTCTCGATGGTCTCTATGGTCTCTATGGGTCTCTATGGTCTCTATGGTCTCTGTGGGTCTCTATGGTCTCTATGGTCTCTATGGTCTCTGTGGGTCTCTATGGGTCTCTATGGTCTCTATGGGTCTCTATGGTCTCTGTGGGTCTCTATGGTCTCTATGGTCTCTATGGTCTCTAAGGGTCTCTATGGTCTCTATGGTCCCTATGGGTCTCTATGGTCTCTATGGTCTCTGTGGGTCTCTATGGTCTCTGTGGTCTCTATGGTCTCTATGGTCTCTGTGGGTCTCTATGGTCTCTATGGTCTCTGTGGGTCTCTATGGTCTCTGTGGGTCTCTATGGTCTCTGAGGGTCTCTATGGTCTCTGTTGTCTCTATGGTCTCTATGGTCTCTGTGGGTCTCTATGGTCTCTATGGTCTGTAGGTCTCTATGGTCTCTGTGGGTCTCTATGGGTCTCTATGGTCTCTATGGGTCTCTATGGGTCTCTATGGTCTCTATGGGTCTCTATGGTCTCCATGGTCTCTATGGTCTCTATGGTCTCTATGGTCTCTGTGGGTCTCTATGGGTCTCTATGGCCTCTATGGGTCTCTATGGTCTCTATGGTCTCTGTGGGTCTCTGTGGGTCTCTATGGTCTCTATGGTCTCTATGGTCTCTGTGGGTCTCTATGGTCTCTGTGGGTCTCTATGGTCTCTATGGTCTCTATGGTCTCTAAGGGTCTCTATGGTCTCTATGGTCCCTATGGGTCTCTATGGTCTCTATGGTCACTGTGGGTCTCTATGGTCTCTGTGGTCTCTATGGTCTCTATGGTCTCTGTGGGTCTCTATGGTCTCTATGGTCTCTGTGGGTCTCTATGGTCTCTATGGGTCTCTATGGTCTCTGAGGGTCTCTATGGTCTCTGTTGTCTCTATGGTCTCTATGGTCTCTGTGGGTCTCTATGGTCTCTATGGTCTGTAGGTCTCTATGGTCTCTGTGGGTCTCTATGGGTCTCTATGGTCTCTATGGGTCTCTATGGGTCTCTATGGTCTCTATGGGTCTCTATGGTCTCCATGGTCTCTATGGTCTCTATGGTCTCTATGGTCTCTGTGGGTCTCTATGGGTCTCTATGGCCTCTATGGGTCTCTATGGTCTCTATGGGTCTCTATGGTCTCTGTGGGTCTCTATGGTCTCTATGGTCTCTATGGTCTCTGTGGGTCTCTATGGTCTCTGTGGGTCTCTATGGGTCTCTATGGCCTCTATGGGTTTCTATGGTCTCTATGGTCTCTATGGTCTCTGTGGGTCTCTATGGTCTCTATGGTCTCTGTGGGTCTCTGTGGGTCTCTATGGCCTCTATGGGTCTCTATGGTCTCTATGGTTCTCTATGGTCTCTATGGTCTCTATGGTCTCTGTGGGTCTCTATGGGTCTCTATGGTCTATATGGTTTCTATGGTCTCTGTGGGTCTCTATGGTCTCTGTGGTCTCTCTGGTCTCTATGGTCTCTCTGGTCTCTATGGTCTCTATTTGTCTCTATGGTCTTTATGGGTCTCTATGGTCTCTGTGGGTCTCTATGGTCTCTGTGGGTCTCTATGGGTCTCTATGGTCTCTATGGGTCTCTATGGGTCTCTATGGTCTCCATGGTCTCGATGGTCTCTATGGTCTCTATGGGACTCTATGGTCTCTATGGTCTCTGTGGGTCTCTATGGTCTCTATGGTCTCTATGGTCTCTGTGGGTCTCTATGGGTCTCTATGGTCTCTATGGGTCTCTATGGTCTCTGTGGGCCTCTATGGGTCTCTATGGTCTCTGTGGGTCCCTATGGGTCTCTATGGGTCTCTATGGTCTCTGTGGGTCTCTCTGCTCTCTGTGGTCTCTGAGGGTCTCTATGGTCTCTGTTGTCTCTAAGGTATCTATGGTCTCTGTGGGTCTCTACGGTCTCTATGGTCTGTAGGTCTCTATGGTCTCTGTGGGTCTCTATGGGTCTCTATGGTCTCTATGGGTCTCTATGGGTCTCTATGGTCTCTATGGGTCTCTATGGTCTCCATGGTCTCTATGGTCTCTATGGTCTCTATGGGTCTCTATGGTCTCTATGGTCTCTATGGTCTCTGTGGGCCTCTATGGGTCTCTATGGCCTCTATGGGTCTCTATGGGTCTCTATGGTCTCCATGGTCTCTATGGTCTCTATGGTCTCTATGGGTCTCTATGGTCTCTATGGTCTCTATGGTCTCTGTGGGTCTCTATGGGTCTCTATGGTCTCTGTGGGTCTCTATGGGTCTCTATGGTCTCCATGGTCTCGATGGTCTCTATGGTCTCTATGGGTCTCTATGGTCTCTATGGTCTCTGTGGGTCTCTATGGTCTCTATGGTCTCTATGGTCTCTGTGGGTCTCTATGGGTCTCTATGGTCTCTATGGGTCTCTATGGTCTCTGTGGGTCTCTATGGTCTCTATGGTCTCTATGGTCTCTAAGGGTCTCTATGGTCTCTATGGTCCCTATGGGTCTCTATGGTCTCTATGGTCTCTGTGGGTCTCTATGGTCTCTGTGGTCTCTATGGTCTCTATGGTCTCTGTGGGTCTCTATGGTCTCTATGGTCTCTGTGGGTCTCTATGGTCTCTGTGGGTCTCTATGGTCTCTGAGGGTCTCTATGGTCTCTGTTGTCTCTATGGTCTCTATGGTCTCTGTGGGTCTCTATGGTCTCTATGGTCTGTAGGTCTCTATGGTCTCTGTGGGTCTCTATGGGTCTCTATGGTCTCTATGGGTCTCTATGGGTCTCTATGGTCTCTATGGGTCTCTATGGTCTCCATGGTCTCTATGGTCTCTATGGTCTCTATGGTCTCTGTGGGTCTCTATGGGTCTCTATGGCCTCTATGGGTCTCTATGGTCTCTATGGTCTCTGTGGGTCTCTGTGGGTCTCTATGGTCTCTATGGTCTCTATGGTCTCTGTGGGTCTCTATGGTCTCTGTGGGTCTCTATGGTCTCTATGGTCTCTATGGTCTCTAAGGGTCTCTATGGTCTCTATGGTCCCTATGGGTCTCTATGGTCTCTATGGTCACTGTGGGTCTCTATGGTCTCTGTGGTCTCTATGGTCTCTATGGTCTCTGTGGGTCTCTATGGTCTCTATGGTCTCTGTGGGTCTCTATGGTCTCTATGGGTCTCTATGGTCTCTGAGGGTCTCTATGGTCTCTGTTGTCTCTATGGTCTCTATGGTCTCTGTGGGTCTCTATGGTCTCTATGGTCTGTAGGTCTCTATGGTCTCTGTGGGTCTCTATGGGTCTCTATGGTCTCTATGGGTCTCTATGGGTCTCTATGGTCTCTATGGGTCTCTATGGTCTCCATGGTCTCTATGGTCTCTATGGTCTCTATGGTCTCTGTGGGTCTCTATGGGTCTCTATGGCCTCTATGGGTCTCTATGGTCTCTATGGGTCTCTATGGTCTCTGTGGGTCTCTATGGTCTCTATGGTCTCTATGGTCTCTGTGGGTCTCTATGGTCTCTGTGGGTCTCTATGGGTCTCTATGGCCTCTATGGGTTTCTATGGTCTCTATGGTCTCTATGGTCTCTGTGGGTCTCTATGGTCTCTATGGTCTCTGTGGGTCTCTGTGGGTCTCTATGGCCTCTATGGGTCTCTATGGTCTCTATGGTTCTCTATGGTCTCTATGGTCTCTATGGTCTCTGTGGGTCTCTATGGTCTCTATGGTCTCTGTGGGTCTCTATGGTCTCTATGGGTCTCTATGGTCTCTATGGTCTCTATGGTCCCTATGGGTCTCTACGGTCTCTATGGTCTCTGTGGGTCTCTAGGGTCTCTGTCGTCTCTATGGTCTCTATGGTCTCTGTGGGTCTCTATGGTCTCTATGGGTCTCTGTGGTCTCTGTGGTCTCTCTGGTCTCTATGGTCTCTATGGTCTTTATGGGTCTCTATGGTCTCTGTGGGTCTCTATGGTCTCTCTGGGTCTCTATGGGTCTCTATGGTCTATATGGTCTCTATGGTCTCTGTGAGTCTCTATGGGTCTCTATGGTCTCCATGGTCTCTATGGTCTCTATGGTCTCTCTGGGTCTCTATGGTCTCTCTGGGACTCTATGTTCTCTGTGGGGCTCTATGGGTCTCTATGGTCTCTGTGGGTCTCTATGGGTCTCTCTTGGTCTCTATGGGTCTCTATGGGTCTCTATGGTCTCTATGGTCTCTCTGGGACTCTATGGTCTCTGTGGGGCTCTATGGTCTCTGTGGGTCTCTATGGGTCTCTATGGGTCTCTATGGTCTCTATTGGTCTCTATGGTCTCTATGGGTCTCTATGGTCTCTGGCGTCTCTATGGTCTCTGTGGTCTCTATGATCCCTGTGGTTTCTATGGTCTCTGTGGGTCTCTATGGGTCTCTATGGCCTCTATGGGTCTCTATGGTCTCTGTGGGTCTCTATGGGTCTCTATGGTCTCTATGGGTCTCTATGGTCTCTATGGTCTCTATGGTCCCTATGGGTCTCAATGGTCTCTATGGTCTCTGTGGGTCTCCATGGTCTCTGTGGTCTATATGGGTCTCTATGGTCCCTGTGGGTCTCTATGGTCTCTGTGGGTCTCTAAGGTTCTCTATGGTCTCTATGGGTCTCTATGGGTCTCTATGGTCTCTATGGGTCTCTATGGTCTCTGTGGGGCTCTATAGTCTCTGTGGGGCTCTATGGGTCTCTATGGTCTCTATGGGTCTCTATGATCTCTATGGTCTCTATGGTCTCTGTGGGTCTCTATGGTCTCTATGGGTCTCTATGGTCTCTGTGGTCTCTCTGGTCTCTATGGTCTCTATGTGTCTGTATGGTCTTTATGGGTCTCTGTGGTCTCTGTGGGTCTCTATGGTCTCTGTGGGTCTCTATGGGTCTCTATGGTCTGTATGGTCTCTATGGTCTCTGTGGGTCTCTATGGTCTCTGTGGTCTCTATGGTCTCTATGGTCTCTCTGGTCTCTATGGTCTCTATGTGTCTCTATGGTCTTTATGGGTCTCTATGGTCTCTATGGGTCTCGATGATCTCTATGGTCTCTATGGGTCTCTATGGTCTCTATGGTCTCTGTGGGTCTCTATGGTCTCTATGGTCTCTATGGTCTCTATGGTCTCTGTGGGTCTCTATGGGTCTCTATGGTCTCTATGGGTCTCGATGGTCTATATGGTCTCTATGGGTCTCTATGGTCTATGTGGGTCTCTATGGTCTCTGTGGGTCTCTATGGGTCTCTATGGGTCTCTATGGTCTCTATGGGTCTCTAAGGTCTCTATGGTCTCTATGGTACCTATGGGTCTCTATGGTCTTTATGGTCTCTGTGGGTCTCTATGGTCTCTGTGGTCTCTCTGGACTCTATGGTCTCTATGTGTCTCTATGGTCTTTATGGGTCTCTATGGTCTCTGTGGGTCTCTATGGTCTCTGTGGCTCTCTATGGGTCTCTATGGTCTATATGGTCTCTATGGTCTCTGTGGGTCTCTATGGTCTCTGTGGTCTCTATGGTCTCTCTGGTCTCTATGGTCTCTATGGGTCTCTATGGTCTCTATGGTCTCTGTGGGTCTCTATGGTCTCTGTGGGTCTCTATGGGTCTCTATGGCCTCTATGGGTCTCTATGGTCTCTATGGTCTCTATGGTCTCTGTGGGTCTCTATGGTCTCTGTGGGTCTCTATGGGTCTCTATGGTCTTTATGGGTCTCTATGGTCTCTGTGGGTCTCTATGTGTCTCTATGGTCTCTATGGGTCTCTATGGGTCTCTATGGTCTCCATGGTCTCGATGGTCTCTATGGTCTCTATGGGTCTCTATGGTCTCTATGGTCTCTGTGGGTCTCTATGGTCTCTATGGTCTCTCTGGGACTCTATGGTCTCTGTGGGGCTCTATGGTCTCTGTGGGTCTCTATGGGTCTCTATGGGTCTCTATGGGTCTCTATGGTCTCTATTGGTCTCTATGGTCTCTATGGTCTCTATGGTCTCTGTGGGTCTCTATGGTCTCTGTGGGTCTCTATGGGTCTCTATGGGTCTCTATGGTCTCTGTGGTCTCTATGGTCTCTGTGGTCTCTGTGGTCTCTATGGTCTCTATGTGTCTCTATGGTCTTTATTGGTCTCTATGGTCTCTGTGGGTCTCTATGGTCTCTGTGGGTCTCTATGGGTCTCTATGGTCTATATGGTATCTATGGTCTCTGTGGGTCTCTATGGTCTCTGTGGTCTCTATGGTCTCTATGGTCTCTCTGGTCTCTATGGTCTCTATGTGTCTCTATGGTCTTTATGGGTCTCTATGGTCTCTATGGGTCTCGATGGTCTCTATGGTCTCTATGGGTCTCTATGGTCTCTATGGTCTCTATGGTCTCTGTGGGTCTCTATGGGTCTCTATGGTCTCTATGGGTCTCGATGGTCTATATGGTCTCTATGGGTCTCTATGGTCTCTGTGGGTCTCTATGGTCTCTGTGGGTCTCTATGGGTCTCTATGGGTCTCTATGGTCTCTATGGGTCTCTAAGGTCTCTATGGTCTCTATGGTCCCTATGGGTCTCTATGGTCTCTATGGTCTCTGTGGGTCTCTATGGTCTCTGTGGTCTCTATGGTCTCTATGGTCTCTGTGGGTCTCTGTGGTCTCTATGGTCTCTGTGGGTCTCTATGGTCTCTATGGGTCTCTATGGTCTCTGTGGTCTCTCTGGTCTCTATGGTCTCTATGTGTCTGTATGGTCTTTATGGGTCTCTATGGTCTCTGTGGGTCTCTATGGTCTCTGTGGGTCTCTATGGGTCTCTATGGTCTATATGGTCTCTATGGTCTCTGTGGGTCTCTATGGTCTCTGTGGTCTCTATGGTCTCTATGGTCTCTCTGGTCTCTATGGTGTCTATGGGTCTCTATGGTCTCTATGGTCTCTGCGGGTCTCTATGGTCTCTGTGGGTCTCTATGGGTCTCTATGGCCTCTATGGGTCTCTATGGTCTCTATGGTCTCTATGGTCTCTGTGGGTCTCTATGGTCTCTGTGGGTCTCTATGGGTCTCTATGGTCTCTATGGGTCTCTATGGGTCTCTATG
This sequence comes from Columba guinea, assembly GCA_032206185.1. Lineage (NCBI taxonomy): Eukaryota > Metazoa > Chordata > Aves > Columbiformes > Columbidae > Columba > Columba guinea. The sequence continues at coordinate 26,672 of JAVLUU010000407.1, forward strand.
GTCTCCATGGTCTCGATGGTCTCTATGGTCTCTATGGGTCTCTATGGTCTCTATGGTCTCTGTGGGTCTCTATGGTCTCTATGGGTCTCTATGGTCTCTATGGTCTCTATGGTCCCTATGGGTCTCTATGGTCTCTATGGTCTCTGTGGGTCTCTATGGTCTCTATGGTCTCTGTGGGTCTCTATGGTCTCTATGGGTCTCTATGGTCTCTGAGGGTCTCTATGGTCTCTGTTGTCTCTATGGTCTCTATGGTCTCTGTGGGTCTCTATGGTCTCTATGGTCTGTAGGTCTCTATGGTCTCTGTGGGTCTCTATGAGTCTCTATGGTCTCTATGGGTCTCTATGGGTCTCTATGGTCTCTATGGGTCTCTATGGTCTCCATGGTCTCTATGGTCTCTATGGTCTCTATGGTCTCTGTGGGTCTCTATGGGTCTCTATGGCCTCTATGGGTCTCTATGGTCTCTATGGGTCTCTATGGTCTCTGTGGGTCTCTATGGTCTCTGTGCTCTCTATGGTCTCTGTGGGTCTCTATGGTCTCTGTGGGTCTCTATGGGTCTCTATGGCCTCTATGGGTTTCTATGGTCTCTATGGTCTCTATGGTCTCTGTGGGTCTCTATGGTCTCTATGGTCTCTGTGGGTCTCTATGGCCTCTATGGGTCTCTATGGTCTCTATGGGTCTCTATGGTCTCTATGGTCTCTATGGTCTCTGTGGGTCTCTATGGTCTCTATGGTCTCTGTGGGTCTCTATGGTCTCTATGGTTCTCTATGGTCTCTATGGTCTCTATGGTCCCTATGGGTCTCTACGGTCTCTATGGTCTCTGTGGGTCTCTAGGGTCTCTGTGGTCTCTATGGTCTCTATGGTCTCTGTGGTTCTCTATGGTCTCTATGGTCTCTGTGGGTCTCTATGGTCTCTATGGGTCTCTGTGGTATCTCTGGTCTCTATGGTCTCTATGGTCTTTATGGGTCTCTATGGTCTCTGCGGGTCTCTATGGTCTCTCTGGGTCTCTATGGGTCTCTATAGTCTATATGGTCTCTATGGTCTCTGTGGTTCTCTATGGGTCTCTATGGTCTCCATGGTCTCTATGGTCTCTATGGTCTCTCTGGGTCTCTATGGTCTCTCTGGGACTCTATGTTCTCTGTGGGGCTCTATGGGTCTCTATGGTCTCTGTGGGTCTCTATGGGTCTCTGTTGGTCTCTATGGGTCTCTATGGGTCTCTATGGTCTCTATGGTCTCTCTGGGACTCTATGGTCTCTGTGGGGCTCTATGGTCTCTGTGGGTCTCTTTGGGTCTCTATGGGTCTCTATGGTCTCTATTGGTCTCTATGGTCTCTATGGTCTCTGTGGGTCTCTATGGTCTCTGTGGGTCACTATGGGTCTCTATGGGTCTCTATGGTCTCTATCGTCCCTATGGGTCTCTGTGGGTCTCTATGGTCTCTGTGGTCTCTATGGTCTCTATGGTCTCTATGGTCTCTCTGGTCTCTATGGTCTCTATGGTCTCTATGGTCTCTGTGGGTCTCTATGGTCTCTATGGTCTCTATGGTCTCTATGGTCTCTGTGGGTCTCTATGGGTCTCTATGGTCTCTATGGGTCTCGATGGTCTATATGGTCTCTATGGGTCTCTATGGTCTATGTGGGTCTCTATGGTCTCTGTGGGTCTCTATGGGTCTCTATGGGTCTCTATGGTCTCTATGGGTCTCTAAGGTCTCTATGGTCTCTATGGTACCTATGGGTCTCTATGGTCTTTATGGTCTCTGTGGGTCTCTATGGTCTCTGTGGTCTCTCTGGACTCTATGGTCTCTATGTGTCTCTATGGTCTTTATGGGTCTCTATGGTCTCTGTGGGTCTCTATGGTCTCTGTGGCTCTCTATGGGTCTCTATGGTCTATATGGTCTCTATGGTCTCTGTGGGTCTCTATGGTCTCTGTGGTCTCTATGGTCTCTCTGGTCTCTATGGTCTCTATGGGTCTCTATGGTCTCTATGGTCTCTGTGGGTCTCTATGGTCTCTGTGGGTCTCTATGGGTCTCTATGGCCTCTATGGGTCTCTATGGTCTCTATGGTCTCTATGGTCTCTGTGGGTCTCTATGGTCTCTGTGGGTCTCTATGGGTCTCTATGGTCTTTATGGGTCTCTATGGTCTCTGTGGGTCTCTATGTGTCTCTATGGTCTCTATGGGTCTCTATGGGTCTCTATGGTCTCCATGGTCTCGATGGTCTCTATGGTCTCTATGGGTCTCTATGGTCTCTATGGTCTCTGTGGGTCTCTATGGTCTCTATGGTCTCTCTGGGACTCTATGGTCTCTGTGGGGCTCTATGGTCTCTGTGGGTCTCTATGGGTCTCTATGGGTCTCTATGGGTCTCTATGGTCTCTATTGGTCTCTATGGTCTCTATGGTCTCTATGGTCTCTGTGGGTCTCTATGGTCTCTGTGGGTCTCTATGGGTCTCTATGGGTCTCTATGGTCTCTATGGGTCTCTATGGTCTCTGTGGTCTCTGTGGTCTCTATGGTCTCTATGTGTCTCTATGGTCTTTATTGGTCTCTATGGTCTCTGTGGGTCTCTATGGTCTCTGTGGGTCTCTATGGGTCTCTATGGTCTATATGGTATCTATGGTCTCTGTGGGTCTCTATGGTCTCTGTGGTCTCTATGGTCTCTATGGTCTCTCTGGTCTCTATGGTCTCTATGTGTCTCTATGGTCTTTATGGGTCTCTATGGTCTCTATGGGTCTCGATGGTCTCTATGGTCTCTATGGGTCTCTATGGTCTCTATGGTCTCTGTGGGTCTCTATGGTCTCTATGGTCTCTATGGTCTCTGTGGGTCTCTATGGGTCTCTATGGTCTCTATGGGTCTCGATGGTCTATATGGTCTCTATGGGTCTCTATGGTCTCTGTGGGTCTCTATGGTCTCTGTGGGTCTCTATGGGTCTCTATGGGTCTCTATGGTCTCTATGGGTCTCTAAGGTCTCTATGGTCTCTATGGTCCCTATGGGTCTCTATGGTCTCTATGGTCTCTGTGGGTCTCTATGGTCTCTGTGGTCTCTATGGTCTCTATGGTCTCTGTGGGTCTCTGTGGTCTCTATGGTCTCTGTGGGTCTCTATGGTCTCTATGGGTCTCTATGGTCTCTGTGGTCTCTCTGGTCTCTATGGTCTCTATGTGTCTGTATGGTCTTTATGGGTCTCTATGGTCTCTGTGGGTCTCTATGGTCTCTGTGGGTCTCTATGGGTCTCTATGGTCTATATGGTCTCTATGGTCTCTGTGGGTCTCTATGGTCTCTGTGGTCTCTATGGTCTCTATGGTCTCTCTGGTCTCTATGGTGTCTATGGGTCTCTATGGTCTCTATGGTCTCTGCGGGTCTCTATGGTCTCTGTGGGTCTCTATGGGTCTCTATGGCCTCTATGGGTCTCTATGGTCTCTATGGTCTCTATGGTCTCTGTGGGTCTCTATGGTCTCTGTGGGTCTCTATGGGTCTCTATGGTCTCTATGGGTCTCTATGGGTCTCTATGGTCTCCATGGTCTCGATGGTCTCTATGGTCTCTATGGGTCTCTATGGTCTCTATGGTCTCTGTGGGTCTCTATGGTCTCTATGGGTCTCTATGGTCTCTATGGTCTCTATGGTCCCTATGGGTCTCTATGGTCTCTATGGTCTCTGTGGGTCTCTATGGTCTCTATGGTCTCTGTGGGTCTCTATGGTCTCTATGGGTCTCTATGGTCTCTGAGGGTCTCTATGGTCTCTGTTGTCTCTATGGTCTCTATGGTCTCTGTGGGTCTCTATGGTCTCTATGGTCTGTAGGTCTCTATGGTCTCTGTGGGTCTCTATGAGTCTCTATGGTCTCTATGGGTCTCTATGGGTCTCTATGGTCTCTATGGGTCTCTATGGTCTCCATGGTCTCTATGGTCTCTATGGTCTCTATGGTCTCTGTGGGTCTCTATGGGTCTCTATGGCCTCTATGGGTCTCTATGGTCTCTATGGGTCTCTATGGTCTCTGTGGGTCTCTATGGTCTCTGTGCTCTCTATGGTCTCTGTGGGTCTCTATGGTCTCTGTGGGTCTCTATGGGTCTCTATGGCCTCTATGGGTTTCTATGGTCTCTATGGTCTCTATGGTCTCTGTGGGTCTCTATGGTCTCTATGGTCTCTGTGGGTCTCTATGGCCTCTATGGGTCTCTATGGTCTCTATGGGTCTCTATGGTCTCTATGGTCTCTATGGTCTCTGTGGGTCTCTATGGTCTCTATGGTCTCTGTGGGTCTCTATGGTCTCTATGGTTCTCTATGGTCTCTATGGTCTCTATGGTCCCTATGGGTCTCTACGGTCTCTATGGTCTCTGTGGGTCTCTAGGGTCTCTGTGGTCTCTATGGTCTCTATGGTCTCTGTGGTTCTCTATGGTCTCTATGGTCTCTGTGGGTCTCTATGGTCTCTATGGGTCTCTGTGGTATCTCTGGTCTCTATGGTCTCTATGGTCTTTATGGGTCTCTATGGTCTCTGCGGGTCTCTATGGTCTCTCTGGGTCTCTATGGGTCTCTATAGTCTATATGGTCTCTATGGTCTCTGTGGTTCTCTATGGGTCTCTATGGTCTCCATGGTCTCTATGGTCTCTATGGTCTCTCTGGGTCTCTATGGTCTCTCTGGGACTCTATGTTCTCTGTGGGGCTCTATGGGTCTCTATGGTCTCTGTGGGTCTCTATGGGTCTCTGTTGGTCTCTATGGGTCTCTATGGGTCTCTATGGTCTCTATGGTCTCTCTGGGACTCTATGGTCTCTGTGGGGCTCTATGGTCTCTGTGGGTCTCTTTGGGTCTCTATGGGTCTCTATGGTCTCTATTGGTCTCTATGGTCTCTATGGTCTCTGTGGGTCTCTATGGTCTCTGTGGGTCACTATGGGTCTCTATGGGTCTCTATGGTCTCTATCGTCCCTATGGGTCTCTGTGGGTCTCTATGGTCTCTGTGGTCTCTATGGTCTCTATGGTCTCTATGGTCTCTCTGGTCTCTATGGTCTCTATGTGTCTCTATGGTCTTTATGTGTCTCTATGGTCTTTATGTGTCTCTATGGTCTTTATGGGTCTCTATGGTCTCTGTGGGTCTCTATTGGTCTCTATGGTCTCTATGGGTCTCTATGGGTCTCTATGGTCTCCATGGTCTCGATGGTCTCTATGGTCTCTATGGGTCTCTATGGTCTCTATGGTCTCTGTGGGTCTCTATGGTCTCTATGGTCTCTATGGTCTCTGTGGGTCTCTATGGGTCTCTATGGTCTCTATGGGTCTCTATGGTCTCTGTGGGTCTCTATGGGTCTCTATGGTCTCTCTGGGTCCCTATGTGTCTCTATGGTCTCTATGGTCTCTGAGGGTCTCTATGGTCTCTGTTGTCTCTATGATATCTATGGTCTCTGTGGGTCTCTATGGTCTCTATGGTCTGTAGGTCTCTATGGTCTCTGTGGGTCTCTATGGGTCTCTATGGTCTCTATGGGTCTCTATGGGTCTCTATGGTCTCTATGGGTCTCTATGGTCTCCATGGTCTCTATGGTCTCTATGGTCTCTATGGGTCTCTATGGTCTCTATGGTCTCTGTGGGTCTCTATGGGTCTCTATGGCCTCTATGGGACTCTATGGGTCTCTATGGTCTCCATGGTCTCTATGGTCTCTATGGTCTCTATGGGTCTCTATGGTCTCTATGGTCTCTATGGTCTCTGTGGGTCTCTATGGGTCTCTATGGTCTCTATGGTTCTCTATGGGTCTCTATGGTCTCCATGGTCTCGATGGTCTCTATGGTCTCTATGGGACTCTATGGTCTCTATGGTCTCTGTGGGTCTCTATGGTCTCTATGGTCTCTATGGTGTCTGTGGGTCTCTATGGGTCTCTATGGTCTCTATGGGTCTCTATGGTCTCTGTGGGTCTCTATGGTCTCTATGGTCTCTATGGTCTCTATGGGTCTCTATGGTCTCTATGGTCCCTATGGGTCTCTATGGTCTCTATGGTCTCTGTGGGTCTCTATGGTCTCTGTGGTCTCTATGGTCTCTATGGTCTCTGTGGGTCTCTATGGTCTCTATGGTCTCTGTTGTCTCTATGGTCTCTATGGTCTCTGTGGGTCTCTATGGTCTCTATGGTCTCTGTGGGTCTCTATGGTCTCTATGGGTCTCTATGGTCTCTGAGGGTCTCTATGGTCTCTGTTGTCTCTATGGTCTCTATGGTCTCTGTGGGTCTCTATGGTCTCTATGGTCTGTAGGTCTCCATGGTCTCTGTGGGTCTCTATGGGTCTCTATGATCTCTATGGGTCTCTATGGGTCTCTATGGTCTCTGTGGGTCTCTATGGTCTCCATGTTCTCGATGGTCTCTATGGTCTCTATGGGTCTCTATGGTCTCTATGGTCTCTGTGGGTCTCTATGGTCTCTATGGTCTCTATGGTCTCTGTGGGTCTCTATGGGTCTCTATGGTCTCTATGGGTCTCTATGGTCTCTGTGGGTCTCTATGGGTCTCTATGGTCTCTGTGGGTCCCTATGGGTCTCTATGGTCTCTATGGTCTCTGTGGGTCTCTATGGTCTCTGTGGTCTCTATGGTCTCTATGGTCTCTGAGGGTCTCTATGGTCTCTATTGTCTCTATTGTATCTATGGTCTCTGTGGGTCTCTATGGTCTCTATGGTCTGTAGGTCTCTATGGTCTCTGTGGGTCTCTATGGGTCTCTATGGTCTCTATGGGTCTCTATGGGTCTCTATGGTCTCTATGGGTCTCTATGGTCTCCATGGTCTCTATGGGTCTCTATGGTCTCCATGGTCTCTATGGTCTCTATGGTCTCTCTGGGTCTCTATGGTCTCTCTGGGACTCTCTGTTCTCTGTGGGGCTCTATGGGTCTCTATGGTCTCTGTGGGTCTCTATGGGTCTCTCTTGGTCTCTATGGGTCTCTATGGGTCTCTATGGTCTCTATGGTCTCTCTGGGACTCTATGGTCTCTGTGGGGCTCTATGGTCTCTGTGGGTCTCTATGGGTCTCTATGGGTCTCTATGGTCTCTATTGGTCTCTATGGTCTCTATGGGTCTCTATGGTCTCTGGCGTCTCTATGGTCTCTGTGGTCTCTATGATCCCTGTGGTTTCTATGGTCTCTGTGGGTCTCTATGGGTCTCTATGGCCTCTATGGGTCTCTATGGTCTCTGTGGGTCTCTATGGGTCTCTATGGTCTCTATGGGTCTCTATGGTCTCTATGGTCCCTATGGGTCTCAATGGTCTCTATGGTCTCTGTGGGTCTCCATGGTCTCTGTGGTCTCTATGGGTCTCTATGGTCCCTGTGGGTCTCTATGGTCTCTGTGGGTCTCTAAGGTTCTCTATGGTCTCTATTGGTCTCTATGGGTCTCTATGGTCTCTATGGGTCTCTATGGTCTCTGTGGGGCTCTATAGTCTCTGTGGGGCTCTATGGGTCTCTATGGTCTCTATGATCTCTATGGTCTCTATGGTCTCTGTGGGTCTCTATGGTCTCTATGGGTCTCTATGGTCTCTGTGGTCTCTCTGGTCTCTATGGTCTCTATGTGTCTGTATGGTCTTTATGGGTCTCTGTGGTCTCTGTGGGTCTCTATGGTCTCTGTGGGTCTCTATGGGTCTCTATGGTCTATATGGTCTCTATGGTCTCTGTGGGTCTCTATGGTCTCTATGGTCTCTCTGGTCTCTATGGTCTCTATGTGTCTCTATGGTCTTTATGGGTCTCTATGGTCTCTATGGGTCTCGATGGTCTCTATGGTCTCTATGGGTCTCTATGGTCTCTATGGTCTCTGTGGGTCTCTATGGTCTCTATGGTCTCTATGGTCTCTATGGTCTCTGTGGGTCTCTATGGGTCTCTATGGTCTCTATGGGTCTCGATGGTCTATATGGTCTCTATGGGTCTCTATGATCTATGTGGGTCTCTATGGTCTCTGTGGGTCTCTATGGGTCTCTATGGGTCTCTATGGTCTCTATGGGTCTCTAAGGTCTCTATGGTCTCTATGGTCCCTATGGGTCTCTATGGTCTCTATGGTCTCTGTGGGTCTCTATGGTCTCTGTGGCCTCTCTGGACTCTATGGTCTCTATGTGTCTCTATGGTCTTTATGGGTCTCTATGGTCTCTGTGGGTCTCTATGGTCTCTGTGGCTCTCTATGGGTCTCTATGTTCTATATGGTCTCTATGGTCTCTGTGGGTCTCTATGGTCTCTGTGGTCTCTATGGTCTCTCTGGTCTCTATGGTCTCTATGGGTCTCTATGGTCTCTATGGTCTCTGTGGGTCTCTATGGTCTCTGTGGGTCTCTATGGGTCTCTATGGCCTCTATGGGTCTCTATGGTCTCTATGGTCTCTATGGTCTCTGTGGGTCTCTATGGTCTCTGTGGGTCTCTATGGGTCTCTATGGTCTTTATGGGTCTCTATGGTCTCTGTGGGTCTCTATGGTCTGTGTGGGTCTCTATGGGTCTCTATGGTCTCTATGGGTCTCTATGGGTCTCTATGGTCTCCATGGTCTCGATGGTCTCTATGGTCTCTATGGGTCTCTATGGTCTCTATGGTCTCTGTGGGTCCCTATGGTCTCTATGGTCTCTCTGGGACTCTATGGTCTCTGTGGGGCTCTATGGTCTCTGTGGGTCTCTATGGGTCTCTATGGGTCTCTATGGGTCTCTATGGTCTCTATTGGTCTCTATGGTCTCTATGGTCTCTATGGTCTCTGTGGGTCTCTATGGTCTCTGTGGGTCTCTATGGGTCTCTATGGGTCTCTATGGTCTCTATGGGTCTCTATGGTCTCTGTGGTCTCTCTGGTCTCTATGGTCTCTATGTGTCTCTATGGTCTTTATTGGTCTCTATGGTCTCTGTGGGTCTCTATGGTCTCTGTGGGTCTCTATGGGTCTCTATGGTCTATATGGTCTCTATGGTCTCTGTGGGTCTCTATGGTCTCTGTGGTCTCTATGGTCTCTATGGTCTCTCTGGTCTCTATGGTCTCTATGTGTCTCTATGGTCTTTATGGGTCTCTATGGTCTCTATGGGTCTCGATGGTCTCTATGGTCTCTATGGGTCTCTATGGTCTCTATGGTCTCTGTGGGTCTCTATGGTCTCTATGGTCTCTATGGTCTCTGTGGGTCTCTATGGGTCTCTAAGGTCTCTATGGGTCTCGATGGTCTATATGGTCTCTATGGGTCTCTATGGTCTCTGTGGGTCTCTATGGTCTCTGTGGGTCTCTATGGGTCTCTATGGGTCTCTATGGTCTCTATGGGTCTCTAAGGTCTCTATGGTCTCTATGGTCCCTATGGGTCTCTATGGTCTCTATGGTCTCTGTGGGTCTCTATGGTCTCTGTGGTCTCTATGGTCTCTATGGTCTCTATGGGTCTCTATGGGTCTCTATGGTCTCCATGGTCTCGATGGTCTCTATGGTCTCTATGGGTCTCTATGGTCTCTATGGTCTCTGTGGGTCTCTATGGTCTCTATGGTCTCTATGGTCTCTGTGGGTCTCTATGGGTCTCTATGGTCTCTATGGGTCTCTATGGTCTCTGTGGGTCTCTATGGGTCTCTATGGTCTCTCTGGGTCCCTATGTGTCTCTATGGTCTCTATGGTCTCTGAGGGTCTCTATGGTCTCTGTTGTCTCTATGATATCTATGGTCTCTGTGGGTCTCTATGGTCTCTATGGTCTGTAGGTCTCTATGGTCTCTGTGGGTCTCTATGGGTCTCTATGGTCTCTATGGGTCTCTATGGGTCTCTATGGTCTCTATGGGTCTCTATGGTCTCCATGGTCTCTATGGTCTCTATGGTCTCTATGGGTCTCTATGGTCTCTATGGTCTCTGTGGGTCTCTATGGGTCTCTATGGCCTCTATGGGACTCTATGGGTCTCTATGGTCTCCATGGTCTCTATGGTCTCTATGGTCTCTATGGGTCTCTATGGTCTCTATGGTCTCTATGGTCTCTGTGGGTCTCTATGGGTCTCTATGGTCTCTATGGTTCTCTATGGGTCTCTATGGTCTCCATGGTCTCGATGGTCTCTATGGTCTCTATGGGACTCTATGGTCTCTATGGTCTCTGTGGGTCTCTATGGTCTCTATGGTCTCTATGGTGTCTGTGGGTCTCTATGGGTCTCTATGGTCTCTATGGGTCTCTATGGTCTCTGTGGGTCTCTATGGTCTCTATGGTCTCTATGGTCTCTATGGGTCTCTATGGTCTCTATGGTCCCTATGGGTCTCTATGGTCTCTATGGTCTCTGTGGGTCTCTATGGTCTCTGTGGTCTCTATGGTCTCTATGGTCTCTGTGGGTCTCTATGGTCTCTATGGTCTCTGTGGGTCTCTATGGTCTCTATGGGTCTCTATGGTCTCTGAGGGTCTCTATGGTCTCTGTTGTCTCTATGGTCTCTATGGTCTCTGTGGGTCTCTATGGTCTCTATGGTCTGTAGGTCTCCATGGTCTCTGTGGGTCTCTATGGGTCTCTATGATCTCTATGGGTCTCTATGGGTCTCTATGGTCTCTGTGGGTCTCTATGGTCTCCATGTTCTCGATGGTCTCTATGGTCTCTATGGGTCTCTATGGTCTCTATGGTCTCTGTGGGTCTCTATGGTCTCTATGGTCTCTATGGTCTCTGTGGGTCTCTATGGGTCTCTATGGTCTCTATGGGTCTCTATGGTCTCTGTGGGTCTCTATGGGTCTCTATGGTCTCTGTGGGTCCCTATGGGTCTCTATGGTCTCTATGGTCTCTGTGGGTCTCTATGGTCTCTGTGGTCTCTATGGTCTCTATGGTCTCTGAGGGTCTCTATGGTCTCTATTGTCTCTATTGTATCTATGGTCTCTGTGGGTCTCTATGGTCTCTATGGTCTGTAGGTCTCTATGGTCTCTGTGGGTCTCTATGGGTCTCTATGGTCTCTATGGGTCTCTATGGGTCTCTATGGTCTCTATGGGTCTCTATGGTCTCCATGGTCTCTATGGGTCTCTATGGTCTCCATGGTCTCTATGGTCTCTATGGTCTCTCTGGGTCTCTATGGTCTCTCTGGGACTCTCTGTTCTCTGTGGGGCTCTATGGGTCTCTATGGTCTCTGTGGGTCTCTATGGGTCTCTCTTGGTCTCTATGGGTCTCTATGGGTCTCTATGGTCTCTATGGTCTCTCTGGGACTCTATGGTCTCTGTGGGGCTCTATGGTCTCTGTGGGTCTCTATGGGTCTCTATGGGTCTCTATGGTCTCTATTGGTCTCTATGGTCTCTATGGGTCTCTATGGTCTCTGGCGTCTCTATGGTCTCTGTGGTCTCTATGATCCCTGTGGTTTCTATGGTCTCTGTGGGTCTCTATGGGTCTCTATGGCCTCTATGGGTCTCTATGGTCTCTGTGGGTCTCTATGGGTCTCTATGGTCTCTATGGGTCTCTATGGTCTCTATGGTCCCTATGGGTCTCAATGGTCTCTATGGTCTCTGTGGGTCTCCATGGTCTCTGTGGTCTCTATGGGTCTCTATGGTCCCTGTGGGTCTCTATGGTCTCTGTGGGTCTCTAAGGTTCTCTATGGTCTCTATTGGTCTCTATGGGTCTCTATGGTCTCTATGGGTCTCTATGGTCTCTGTGGGGCTCTATAGTCTCTGTGGGGCTCTATGGGTCTCTATGGTCTCTATGATCTCTATGGTCTCTATGGTCTCTGTGGGTCTCTATGGTCTCTATGGGTCTCTATGGTCTCTGTGGTCTCTCTGGTCTCTATGGTCTCTATGTGTCTGTATGGTCTTTATGGGTCTCTGTGGTCTCTGTGGGTCTCTATGGTCTCTGTGGGTCTCTATGGGTCTCTATGGTCTATATGGTCTCTATGGTCTCTGTGGGTCTCTATGGTCTCTATGGTCTCTCTGGTCTCTATGGTCTCTATGTGTCTCTATGGTCTTTATGGGTCTCTATGGTCTCTATGGGTCTCGATGGTCTCTATGGTCTCTATGGGTCTCTATGGTCTCTATGGTCTCTGTGGGTCTCTATGGTCTCTATGGTCTCTATGGTCTCTATGGTCTCTGTGGGTCTCTATGGGTCTCTATGGTCTCTATGGGTCTCGATGGTCTATATGGTCTCTATGGGTCTCTATGATCTATGTGGGTCTCTATGGTCTCTGTGGGTCTCTATGGGTCTCTATGGGTCTCTATGGTCTCTATGGGTCTCTAAGGTCTCTATGGTCTCTATGGTCCCTATGGGTCTCTATGGTCTCTATGGTCTCTGTGGGTCTCTATGGTCTCTGTGGCCTCTCTGGACTCTATGGTCTCTATGTGTCTCTATGGTCTTTATGGGTCTCTATGGTCTCTGTGGGTCTCTATGGTCTCTGTGGCTCTCTATGGGTCTCTATGTTCTATATGGTCTCTATGGTCTCTGTGGGTCTCTATGGTCTCTGTGGTCTCTATGGTCTCTCTGGTCTCTATGGTCTCTATGGGTCTCTATGGTCTCTATGGTCTCTGTGGGTCTCTATGGTCTCTGTGGGTCTCTATGGGTCTCTATGGCCTCTATGGGTCTCTATGGTCTCTATGGTCTCTATGGTCTCTGTGGGTCTCTATGGTCTCTGTGGGTCTCTATGGGTCTCTATGGTCTTTATGGGTCTCTATGGTCTCTGTGGGTCTCTATGGTCTGTGTGGGTCTCTATGGGTCTCTATGGTCTCTATGGGTCTCTATGGGTCTCTATGGTCTCCATGGTCTCGATGGTCTCTATGGTCTCTATGGGTCTCTATGGTCTCTATGGTCTCTGTGGGTCCCTATGGTCTCTATGGTCTCTCTGGGACTCTATGGTCTCTGTGGGGCTCTATGGTCTCTGTGGGTCTCTATGGGTCTCTATGGGTCTCTATGGGTCTCTATGGTCTCTATTGGTCTCTATGGTCTCTATGGTCTCTATGGTCTCTGTGGGTCTCTATGGTCTCTGTGGGTCTCTATGGGTCTCTATGGGTCTCTATGGTCTCTATGGGTCTCTATGGTCTCTGTGGTCTCTCTGGTCTCTATGGTCTCTATGTGTCTCTATGGTCTTTATTGGTCTCTATGGTCTCTGTGGGTCTCTATGGTCTCTGTGGGTCTCTATGGGTCTCTATGGTCTATATGGTCTCTATGGTCTCTGTGGGTCTCTATGGTCTCTGTGGTCTCTATGGTCTCTATGGTCTCTCTGGTCTCTATGGTCTCTATGTGTCTCTATGGTCTTTATGGGTCTCTATGGTCTCTATGGGTCTCGATGGTCTCTATGGTCTCTATGGGTCTCTATGGTCTCTATGGTCTCTGTGGGTCTCTATGGTCTCTATGGTCTCTATGGTCTCTGTGGGTCTCTATGGGTCTCTAAGGTCTCTATGGGTCTCGATGGTCTATATGGTCTCTATGGGTCTCTATGGTCTCTGTGGGTCTCTATGGTCTCTGTGGGTCTCTATGGGTCTCTATGGGTCTCTATGGTCTCTATGGGTCTCTAAGGTCTCTATGGTCTCTATGGTCCCTATGGGTCTCTATGGTCTCTATGGTCTCTGTGGGTCTCTATGGTCTCTGTGGTCTCTATGGTCTCTATGGTCTCTGTGGGTCTCTGTGGTCTCTATGGTCTCTGTGGGTCTCTATGGTCTCTATGGGTCTCTATGGTCTCTGTGGTCTCTCTGGTCTCTATGGTCTCTATGTGTCTGTATGGTCTTTATGGGTCTCTATGGTCTCTGTGGGTCTCTATGGTCTCTGTGGGTCTCTATGGGTCTCTATGGTCTATATGGTCTCTATGGTCTCTGTGGGTCTCTATGGTCTCTGTGGTCTCTATGGTCTCTATGGTCTCTCTGGTCTCTATGGTGTCTATGGGTCTCTATGGTCTCTATGGTCTCTGTGGGTCTCTATGGTCTCTGTGGGTCTCTATGGGTCTCTATGGCCTCTATGGGTCTCTAAGGTCTCTATGGTCTCTATGGTCTCTGTGGGTCTCTATGGTCTCTGTGGGTCTCTATGGGTCTCTATGGTCTCTATGGGTCTCTATGGGTCTCTATGGTCTCCATGGTCTCGATGGTCTCTATGGTCTCTATGGCTCTCTATGGTCTCTATGGTCTCTGTGGGTCTCTATGGTCTCTATGGGTCTCTATGGTCTCTATGGTCTCTATGGTCCCTATGGGTCTCTATGGTCTCTCTGGTCTCTGTGGGTCTCTATGGTCTCTGTGGTCTCTATGGCCTCTATGGTCTCTGTGGGTCTCTATGGTCTCTATGGTCTCTGTGGGTCTCTATGGTCTCTATGGGTCTCTATGGTCTCTGAGGGTCTCTATGGTCTCTGTTGTCTCTATGGTCTCTATGGTCTCTGTGGGTCTCTATGGTCTCTATGGTCTGTAGGTCTCTATGGTCTCTGTGGGTCTCTATGGGTCTCTATGGTCTCTATGGGTCTCTATGGGTCTCTATGGTCTCTATGGGTCTCTATGGTCTCCATGGTCTCTATGGTCTCTATGGTCTCTATGGTCTCTGTGGGTCTCTATGGGTCTCTATGGCCTCTATGGGTCTCTATGGTCTCTATGGGTCTCTATGGTCTCTGTGGGTCTCTATGGTCTCTGTGCTCTCTATGGTCTCTGTGGGTCTCTATGGGTCTCTATGGTCTATATGGTCTCTATGGTCTCTGTGGGTCTCTATGGTCTCTGTGGTCTCTATGGTCTCTATGGTCTCTCTGGTCTCTATGGTCTCTATGTGTCTCTATGGTCTTTATGGGTCTCTATGGTCTCTATGGGTCTCGATGGTCTCTATGGTCTCTATGGGTCTCTATGGTCTCTATGGTCTCTGTGGGTCTCTATGGTCTCTATGGTCTCTATGGTCTCTGTGGGTCTCTATGGGTCTCTATGGTCTCTATGGGTCTCGATGGTCTATATGGTCTCTATGGGTCTCTATGGTCTCTGTGGGTCTCTATGGTCTCTGTGGGTCTCTATGGGTCTCTATGGGTCTCTATGGTCTCTATGGGTCTCTAAGGTCTCTATGGTCTCTATGGTCCCTATGGGTCTCTATGGTCTCTATGGTCTCTGTGGGTCTCTATGGTCTCTGTGGTCTCTATGGTCTCTATGGTCTCTGTGGGTCTCTGTGGTCTCTATGGTCTCTGTGGGTCTCTATGGTCTCTATGGGTCTCTATGGTCTCTGTGGTCTCTCTGGTCTCTATGGTCTCTATGTGTCTGTATGGTCTTTATGGGTCTCTATGGTCTCTGTGGGTCTCTATGGTCTCTGTGGGTCTCTATGGGTCTCTATGGTCTATATGGTCTCTATGGTCTCTGTGGGTCTCTATGGTCTCTGTGGTCTCTATGGTCTCTATGGTCTCTCTGGTCTCTATGGTGTCTATGGGTCTCTATGGTCTCTATGGTCTCTGTGGGTCTCTATGGTCTCTGTGGGTCTCTATGGGTCTCTATGGCCTCTATGGGTCTCTATGGTCTCTATGGTCTCTATGGTCTCTGTGGGTCTCTATGGTCTCTGTGGGTCTCTATGGGTCTCTATGGTCTCTATGGGTCTCTATGGGTCTCCATGGTCTCCATGGTCTCGATGGTCTCTATGGTCTCTATGGCTCTCTATGGTCTCTATGGTCTCTGTGGGTCTCTATGGTCTCTATGGGTCTCTATGGTCTCTATGGTCTCTATGGACCCTATGGGTCTCTATGGTCTCTCTGGTCTCTGTGGGTCTCTATGGTCTCTGTGGTCTCTATGGCCTCTATGGTCTCTGTGGGTCTCTATGGTCTCTATGGTCTCTGTGGGTCTCTATGGTCTCTATGGGTCTCTATGGTCTCTGAGGGTCTCTATGGTCTCTGTTGTCTCTATGGTCTCTATGGTCTCTGTGGGTCTCTATGGTCTCTATGGTCTGTAGGTCTCTATGGTCTCTGTGGGTCTCTATGGGTCTCTATGGTCTCTATGGGTCTCTATGGGTCTCTATGGTCTCTATGGGTCTCTATGGTCTCCATGGTCTCTATGGTCTCTATGGTCTCTATGGTCTCTGTGGGTCTCTATGGGTCTCTATGGCCTCTATGGGTCTCTATGGTCTCTATGGGTCTCTATGGTCTCTGTGGGTCTCTATGGTCTCTGTGCTCTCTATGGTCTCTGTGGGTCTCTATGGTCTCTGTGGGTCTCTATGGGTCTCTCTGGTCTCTATGGTGTCTATGGGTCTCTATGGTCTCTATGGTCTCTGTGGGTCTCTATGGTCTCTGTGGGTCTCTATGGGTCTCTATGGCCTCTATGGGTCTCTATGGTCTCTATGGTCTCTATGGTCTCTGTGGGTCTCTATGGTCTCTGTGGGTCTCTATGGGTCTCTATGGTCTCTATGGGTCTCTATGGGTCTCTATGGTCTCCATGGTCTCTATGGTCTCTGTGGGTCTCTATGGTCTCTATGGTCTCTATGGTCCCTATGGGTCTCTACGGTCTCTATGGTCTCTGTGGGTCTCTAGGGTCTCTGTGGTCTCTATGGTCTCTATGGTCTCTGTGGGTCTCTATGGTCTCTATGGGTCTCTGTGGTCTCTCTGGTCTCTATGGTCTCTATGGTCTTTATGGGTCTCTATGGTCTCTGTGGGTCTCTATGGTCTCTCTGGGTCTCTATGGGTCTCTATGGTCTATATGGTCTCTATGGTCTCTGTGGGTCTCTATGGGTCTCTATGGTCTCCATGGTCTCTATGGTCTCTATGGTCTCTCTGGGTCTCTATGGTCTCTCTGGGACTCTATGTTCTCTGTGGGGCTCTATGGGTCTCTATGGTCTCTGTGGGTCTCTATGGGTCTCTGTTGGTCTCTATGGGTCTCTATGGGTCTCTATGGTCTCTATGGTCTCTCTGGGACTCTATGGTCTCTGTGGGGCTCTATGGTCTCTGTGGGTCTCTATGGGTCTCTATGGGTCTCTATGGTCTCTATTGGTCTCTATGGTCTCTATGGTCTCTGTGGGTCTCTATGGTCTCTTTGGGTCTCTATGGGTCTCTATGGGTCTCTATGGTCTCTATCGTCCCTATGGGTCTCTGTGGGTCTCTATGGTCTCTGTGGTCTCTATGGTCTCTATGGTCTCTATGGTCTCTCTGGTCTCTATGGTCTCTATGTGTCTCTATGGTCTTTATGTGTCTCTATGGTCTTTATGTGTCTCTATGGTCTTTATGGGTCTCTATGGTCTCTGTGGGTCTCTATGGGTCTCTATGGTCTCTTTGGGTCTCTATGGGTCTCTATGGTCTCCATGGTCTCGATGGTCTCTATGGTCTCTATGGGTCTCTATGGTCTCTATGGTCTCTGTGGGTCTCTATGGTCTCTATGGTCTCTATGGTCTCTGTGGGTCTCTATGGGTCTCTATGGTCTCTATGGGTGTCTATGGTCTCTGTGGGTCTCTATGGGTCTCTATGGTCTCTCTGGGTCCCTATGTGTCTCTATGGTCTCTATGGTCTCTGTGGGTCTCTATGGTCTCTGTGGTCTCCATGGTCTCTATGGTCTCTGAGGGTCTCTATGGTCTCTGCTGTCTCTATGATATCTATGGTCTCTGTGGGTCTCTATGGTCTCTATGGTCTGTAGGTCTCTATGGTCTCTGTGGGTCTCTATGGGTCTCTATGGTCTCTATGGGTCTCTATGGGTCTCTATGGTCTCTATGGGTCTCTATGGTCTCCATGGTCTCTATGGTCTCTATGGTCTCTATGGGTCTCTATGGTCTCTATGGTCTCTGTGGGTCTCTATGGGTCTCTATGGCCTCTATGGGACTCTATGGGTCTCTATGGTCTCCATGGTCTCTATGGTCTCTATGGTCTCTATGGGTCTCTATGGTCTCTATGGTCTCTATGGTCTCTGTGGGTCTCTATGGGTCTCTA
Source organism: Columba guinea (assembly GCA_032206185.1). NCBI lineage: Eukaryota > Metazoa > Chordata > Aves > Columbiformes > Columbidae > Columba > Columba guinea. The sequence goes on from JAVLUU010000407.1 coordinate 44,356, forward strand.
TGGTCTCTATGGTTCTCTATGGGTCTCTATGGTCTCCATGGTCTCGATGGTCTCTATGGTCTCTATGGGACTCTATGGTCTCTATGGTCTCTGTGGGTCTCTATGGTCTCTATGGGACTCTATGGTCTCTATGGTCTCTGTGGGTCTCTATGGTCTCTATGGTCTCTATGGTCTCTATGGTCTCTGTGGGTCTCTATGGTCTCTATGGTCTCTATGGTCTCTATGGGTCTCTATGGTCTCTATGGTCCCTATGGGTCTCTATGGTCTCTATGGTCTCTGTGGGTCTCTATGGTCTCTGTGGTCTCTATGGTCTCTATGGTCTCTGTGGGTCTCTATGGTCTCTATGGTCTCTGTGGGTCTCTCTGGTCTCTATGTGTCTCTATGGTCTCTGAGGGTCTCTATGGTCTCTGTTGTCTCTATGGTCTCTATGGTCTCTGTGGGTCTCTATGGTCTCTATGGTCTGTAGGTCTCTATGGTCTCTGTGGGTCTCTATGGGTCTCTATGATCTCTATGGGTCTCTATGGGTCTCTATGGTCTCTGTGGGTCTCTATGGTCTCCATGGTCTCGATGGTCTCTATGGTCTCTATGGGTCTCTATGGTCTCTATGGTCTCTGTGGGTCTCTATGGTCTCTATGGTCTCTGTGGGTCTCTCTGGTCTCTATGTGTCTCTATGGTCTCTGAGGGTCTCTATGGTCTCTGTTGTCTCTATGGTCTCTATGGTCTCTGTGGGTCTCTATGGTCTCTATGGTCTGTAGGTCTCTATGGTCTCTGTGGGTCTCTATGGGTCTCTATGGTCTCTATGGGTCTCTATGGGTCTCTATGGTCTCTATGGGTCTCTATGGTCTCCATGGTCTCTATGGTCTCTATGGTCTCTATGGGTCTCTATGGTCTCTATGGTCTCTGTGGGTCTCTATGGGTCTCTATGGCCTCTATGGGACTCTATGGGTCTCTATGGTCTCCATGGTCTCTATGGTCTCTATGGTCTCTATGGGTCTCTATGGTCTATATGGTCTCTATGGTCTCTGTGGGTCTCTATGGTCTCTGTGGGTCTCTATGGGTCTCTCTGGTCTCTATGGTGTCTATGGGTCTCTATGGTCTCTATGGTCTCTGTGGGTCTCTATGGTCTCTGTGGGTCTCTATGGGTCTCTATGGCCTCTATGGGTCTCTATGGTCTCTATGGTCTCTATGGTCTCTGTGGGTCTCTATGGTCTCTGTGGGTCTCTATGGGTCTCTATGGTCTCTATGGGTCTCTATGGGTCTCTATGGTCTCCATGGTCTCTATGGTCTCTGTGGGTCTCTATGGTCTCTATGGTCTCTATGGTCCCTATGGGTCTCTACGGTCTCTATGGTCTCTGTGGGTCTCTAGGGTCTCTGTGGTCTCTATGGTCTCTATGGTCTCTGTGGGTCTCTATGGTCTCTATGGGTCTCTGTGGTCTCTCTGGTCTCTATGGTCTCTATGGTCTTTATGGGTCTCTATGGTCTCTGTGGGTCTCTATGGTCTCTCTGGGTCTCTATGGGTCTCTATGGTCTATATGGTCTCTATGGTCTCTGTGGGTCTCTATGGGTCTCTATGGTCTCCATGGTCTCTATGGTCTCTATGGTCTCTCTGGGTCTCTATGGTCTCTCTGGGACTCTATGTTCTCTGTGGGGCTCTATGGGTCTCTATGGTCTCTGTGGGTCTCTATGGGTCTCTGTTGGTCTCTATGGGTCTCTATGGGTCTCTATGGTCTCTATGGTCTCTCTGGGACTCTATGGTCTCTGTGGGGCTCTATGGTCTCTGTGGGTCTCTATGGGTCTCTATGGGTCTCTATGGTCTCTATTGGTCTCTATGGTCTCTATGGTCTCTGTGGGTCTCTATGGTCTCTTTGGGTCTCTATGGGTCTCTATGGGTCTCTATGGTCTCTATCGTCCCTATGGGTCTCTGTGGGTCTCTATGGTCTCTGTGGTCTCTATGGTCTCTATGGTCTCTATGGTCTCTCTGGTCTCTATGGTCTCTATGTGTCTCTATGGTCTTTATGTGTCTCTATGGTCTTTATGTGTCTCTATGGTCTTTATGGGTCTCTATGGTCTCTGTGGGTCTCTATGGGTCTCTATGGTCTCTTTGGGTCTCTGTGGGTCTCTATGGTCTCCATGGTCTCTATGGTCTCTATGGTCTCTATGGGTCTCTATGGTCTCTATGGTCTCTATGGTCTCTGTGGGCCTCTATGGGTCTCTATGGCCTCTATGGGTCTCTATGGGTCTCTATGGTCTCCATGGTCTTTATGGTCTCTATGGTCTCTATGGTCTCTGTGGGTCTCTATGGTCTCTGTGGGTCTCTATGGGTCTCTATGGTCTCTGTGGGTCTCTATGGGTCTCTATGGTCTCCATGGTCTCGATGGTCTCTATGGTCTCTCTGGGTCTCTATGGTCTCTATGGTCTCTGTGGGTCTCTATGGTCTCTATGGTCTCTATGGTCTCTGTGGGTCTCTATGGTCTCTGTGGGTCTCTATGGGTCTCTATGGCCTCTATGGGTCTCTATGGTCTCTATGGTCTCTATGGTCTCTGTGGGTCTCTATGGTCTCTGTGGGTCTCTATGGGTCTCTATGGTCTCTATGGGTCTCTATGGGTCTCTATGGTCTCCATGGTCTCGATGGTCTCTATGGTCTCTATGGGTCTCTATGGTCTCTATGGTCTCTGTGGGTCTCTATGGTCTCTATGTGTCTCTATGGTCTCTATGGTCCCTATGGGTCTCTATGGTCTCTATGGTCTCTGTGGGTCTCTATGGTCTCTGTGGTCTCTATGGTCTCTATGGTCTCTGTGGGTCTCTATGGTCTCTATGGTCTCTGTGGGTCTCTATGGTCTCTATGGGTCTCTATGGTCTCTGTGGTCTCTCTGGTCTCTATGGTCTCTATGGTCTTTATGGGTCTCTATGGTCTCTGTGGGTCTCTATGGTCTCTGTGGGTCTCTATGGGTCTCTATGGTCTCTATGGTCTCTATGGTCTCTCTGGGTCTCTATGGTCTCTATGGTCCCTATGGGTTTCTATGGTCTGTATGGTCTCTGTGGGTCTCTATGGTCTCTGTGGTCTCTATGGTCTCTATGGTCTCTGTCGGTCTCTATGGTCTCTATGGTCTCTGTGGGTCTCTATGGTCTATATGGGTCTCTATGGTCTCTGTGGTCTCTCTGGTCTCTATGGTCTCTATGTGTCTCTATGGTCTTTATGGGTCTCTATGGTCTGTGTGGGTCTCTATGGTCTCTGTGGGTCTCTATGGGTCTCTATGGTCTATATGGTTTCTATGGTCTCTGTGGGTCTCTATGGTCTCTGTGGTCTCTCTGGTCTCTATGGTCTCTCTGGTCTCTATGGTCTCTATTTGTCTCTATGGTCTTTATGGGTCTCTATGGTCTCTGTGGGTCTCTATGGTCTCTGTGGGTCTCTATGGGTCTCTATGGTCTCTATGGGTCTCTATGGGTCTCTATGGTCTCCATGGTCTCGATGGTCTCTATGGTCTCTATGGGACTCTATGGTCTCTATGGTCTCTGTGGGTCTCTATGGTCTCTATGGTCTCTATGGTCTCTGTGGGTCTCTATGGGTCTCTATGGTCTCTATGGGTCTCTATGGTCTCTGTGGGCCTCTATGGGTCTCTATGGTCTCTGTGGGTCCCTATGGGTCTCTATGGGTCTCTATGGTCTCTGTGGGTCTCTCTGCTCTCTGTGGTCTCTGAGGGTCTCTATGGTCTCTGTTGTCTCTAAGGTATCTATGGTCTCTGTGGGTCTCTACGGTCTCTATGGTCTGTAGGTCTCTATGGTCTCTGTGGGTCTCTATGGGTCTCTATGGTCTCTATGGGTCTCTATGGGTCTCTATGGTCTCTATGGGTCTCTATGGTCTCCATGGTCTCTATGGTCTCTATGGTCTCTATGGGTCTCTATGGTCTCTATGGTCTCTATGGTCTCTGTGGGCCTCTATGGGTCTCTATGGCCTCTATGGGTCTCTATGGGTCTCTATGGTCTCCATGGTCTCTATGGTCTCTATGGTCTCTATGGGTCTCTATGGTCTCTATGGTCTCTATGGTCTCTGTGGGTCTCTATGGGTCTCTATGGTCTCTGTGGGTCTCTATGGGTCTCTATGGTCTCCATGGTCTCGATGGTCTCTATGGTCTCTATGGGTCTCTATGGTCTCTATGGTCTCTGTGGGTCTCTATGGTCTCTATGGTCTCTATGGTCTCTGTGGGTCTCTATGGGTCTCTATGGTCTCTATGGGTCTCTATGGTCTCTGTGGGTCTCTATGGTCTCTATGGTCTCTATGGTCTCTAAGGGTCTCTATGGTCTCTATGGTCCCTATGGGTCTCTATGGTCTCTATGGTCTCTGTGGGTCTCTATGGTCTCTGTGGTCTCTATGGTCTCTATGGTCTCTGTGGGTCTCTATGGTCTCTATGGTCTCTGTGGGTCTCTATGGTCTCTGTGGGTCTCTATGGTCTCTGAGGGTCTCTATGGTCTCTGTTGTCTCTATGGTCTCTATGGTCTCTGTGGGTCTCTATGGTCTCTATGGTCTGTAGGTCTCTATGGTCTCTGTGGGTCTCTATGGGTCTCTATGGTCTCTATGGGTCTCTATGGGTCTCTATGGTCTCTATGGGTCTCTATGGTCTCCATGGTCTCTATGGTCTCTATGGTCTCTATGGTCTCTGTGGGTCTCTATGGGTCTCTATGGCCTCTATGGGTCTCTATGGTCTCTATGGTCTCTGTGGGTCTCTGTGGGTCTCTATGGTCTCTATGGTCTCTATGGTCTCTGTGGGTCTCTATGGTCTCTGTGGGTCTCTATGGTCTCTATGGTCTCTATGGTCTCTAAGGGTCTCTATGGTCTCTATGGTCCCTATGGGTCTCTATGGTCTCTATGGTCACTGTGGGTCTCTATGGTCTCTGTGGTCTCTATGGTCTCTATGGTCTCTGTGGGTCTCTATGGTCTCTATGGTCTCTGTGGGTCTCTATGGTCTCTATGGGTCTCTATGGTCTCTGAGGGTCTCTATGGTCTCTGTTGTCTCTATGGTCTCTATGGTCTCTGTGGGTCTCTATGGTCTCTATGGTCTGTAGGTCTCTATGGTCTCTGTGGGTCTCTATGGGTCTCTATGGTCTCTATGGGTCTCTATGGGTCTCTATGGTCTCTATGGGTCTCTATGGTCTCCATGGTCTCTATGGTCTCTATGGTCTCTATGGTCTCTGTGGGTCTCTATGGGTCTCTATGGCCTCTATGGGTCTCTATGGTCTCTATGGGTCTCTATGGTCTCTGTGGGTCTCTATGGTCTCTATGGTCTCTATGGTCTCTGTGGGTCTCTATGGTCTCTGTGGGTCTCTATGGGTCTCTATGGCCTCTATGGGTTTCTATGGTCTCTATGGTCTCTATGGTCTCTGTGGGTCTCTATGGTCTCTATGGTCTCTGTGGGTCTCTGTGGGTCTCTATGGCCTCTATGGGTCTCTATGGTCTCTATGGTTCTCTATGGTCTCTATGGTCTCTATGGTCTCTGTGGGTCTCTATGGTCTCTATGGTCTCTGTGGGTCTCTATGGTCTCTATGGGTCTCTATGGTCTCTATGGTCTCTATGGTCCCTATGGGTCTCTACGGTCTCTATGGTCTCTGTGGGTCTCTAGGGTCTCTGTCGTCTCTATGGTCTCTATGGTCTCTGTGGGTCTCTATGGTCTCTATGGGTCTCTGTGGTCTCTGTGGTCTCTCTGGTCTCTATGGTCTCTATGGTCTTTATGGGTCTCTATGGTCTCTGTGGGTCTCTATGGTCTCTCTGGGTCTCTATGGGTCTCTATGGTCTATATGGTCTCTATGGTCTCTGTGAGTCTCTATGGGTCTCTATGGTCTCCATGGTCTCTATGGTCTCTATGGTCTCTCTGGGTCTCTATGGTCTCTCTGGGACTCTATGTTCTCTGTGGGGCTCTATGGGTCTCTATGGTCTCTGTGGGTCTCTATGGGTCTCTCTTGGTCTCTATGGGTCTCTATGGGTCTCTATGGTCTCTATGGTCTCTCTGGGACTCTATGGTCTCTGTGGGGCTCTATGGTCTCTGTGGGTCTCTATGGGTCTCTATGGGTCTCTATGGTCTCTATTGGTCTCTATGGTCTCTATGGGTCTCTATGGTCTCTGGCGTCTCTATGGTCTCTGTGGTCTCTATGATCCCTGTGGTTTCTATGGTCTCTGTGGGTCTCTATGGGTCTCTATGGCCTCTATGGGTCTCTATGGTCTCTGTGGGTCTCTATGGGTCTCTATGGTCTCTATGGGTCTCTATGGTCTCTATGGTCTCTATGGTCCCTATGGGTCTCAATGGTCTCTATGGTCTCTGTGGGTCTCCATGGTCTCTGTGGTCTATATGGGTCTCTATGGTCCCTGTGGGTCTCTATGGTCTCTGTGGGTCTCTAAGGTTCTCTATGGTCTCTATGGGTCTCTATGGGTCTCTATGGTCTCTATGGGTCTCTATGGTCTCTGTGGGGCTCTATAGTCTCTGTGGGGCTCTATGGGTCTCTATGGTCTCTATGGGTCTCTATGATCTCTATGGTCTCTATGGTCTCTGTGGGTCTCTATGGTCTCTATGGGTCTCTATGGTCTCTGTGGTCTCTCTGGTCTCTATGGTCTCTATGTGTCTGTATGGTCTTTATGGGTCTCTGTGGTCTCTGTGGGTCTCTATGGTCTCTGTGGGTCTCTATGGGTCTCTATGGTCTATATGGTCTCTATGGTGTCTGTGGGTCTCTATGGTCTCTGTGGTCTCTATGGTCTCTATGGTCTCTCTGGTCTCTATGGTCTCTATGTGTCTCTATGGTCTTTATGGGTCTCTATGGTCTCTATGGGTCTCGATGATCTCTATGGTCTCTATGGGTCTCTATGGTCTCTATGGTCTCTGTGGGTCTCTATGGTCTCTATGGTCTCTATGGTCTCTATGGTCTCTGTGGGTCTCTATGGGTCTCTATGGTCTCTATGGGTCTCGATGGTCTATATGGTCTCTATGGGTCTCTATGGTCTATGTGGGTCTCTATGGTCTCTGTGGGTCTCTATGGGTCTCTATGGGTCTCTATGGTCTCTATGGGTCTCTAAGGTCTCTATGGTCTCTATGGTACCTATGGGTCTCTATGGTCTTTATGGTCTCTGTGGGTCTCTATGGTCTCTGTGGTCTCTCTGGACTCTATGGTCTCTATGTGTCTCTATGGTCTTTATGGGTCTCTATGGTCTCTGTGGGTCTCTATGGTCTCTGTGGCTCTCTATGGGTCTCTATGGTCTATATGGTCTCTATGGTCTCTGTGGGTCTCTATGGTCTCTGTGGTCTCTATGGTCTCTCTGGTCTCTATGGTCTCTATGGGTCTCTATGGTCTCTATGGTCTCTGTGGGTCTCTATGGTCTCTGTGGGTCTCTATGGGTCTCTATGGCCTCTATGGGTCTCTATGGTCTCTATGGTCTCTATGGTCTCTGTGGGTCTCTATGGTCTCTGTGGGTCTCTATGGGTCTCTATGGTCTTTATGGGTCTCTATGGTCTCTGTGGGTCTCTATGTGTCTCTATGGTCTCTATGGGTCTCTATGGGTCTCTATGGTCTCCATGGTCTCGATGGTCTCTATGGTCTCTATGGGTCTCTATGGTCTCTATGGTCTCTGTGGGTCTCTATGGTCTCTATGGTCTCTCTGGGACTCTATGGTCTCTGTGGGGCTCTATGGTCTCTGTGGGTCTCTATGGGTCTCTATGGGTCTCTATGGGTCTCTATGGTCTCTATTGGTCTCTATGGTCTCTATGGTCTCTATGGTCTCTGTGGGTCTCTATGGTCTCTGTGGGTCTCTATGGGTCTCTATGGGTCTCTATGGTCTCTATGGGTCTCTATGGTCTCTGTGGTCTCTGTGGTCTCTATGGTCTCTATGTGTCTCTATGGTCTTTATTGGTCTCTATGGTCTCTGTGGGTCTCTATGGTCTCTGTGGGTCTCTATGGGTCTCTATGGTCTATATGGTATCTATGGTCTCTGTGGGTCTCTATGGTCTCTGTGGTCTCTATGGTCTCTATGGTCTCTCTGGTCTCTATGGTCTCTATGTGTCTCTATGGTCTTTATGGGTCTCTATGGTCTCTATGGGTCTCGATGGTCTCTATGGTCTCTATGGGTCTCTATGGTCTCTATGGTCTCTGTGGGTCTCTATGGTCTCTATGGTCTCTATGGTCTCTGTGGGTCTCTATGGGTCTCTATGGTCTCTATGGGTCTCGATGGTCTATATGGTCTCTATGGGTCTCTATGGTCTCTGTGGGTCTCTATGGTCTCTGTGGGTCTCTATGGGTCTCTATGGGTCTCTATGGTCTCTATGGGTCTCTAAGGTCTCTATGGTCTCTATGGTCCCTATGGGTCTCTATGGTCTCTATGGTCTCTGTGGGTCTCTATGGTCTCTGTGGTCTCTATGGTCTCTATGGTCTCTGTGGGTCTCTGTGGTCTCTATGGTCTCTGTGGGTCTCTATGGTCTCTATGGGTCTCTATGGTCTCTGTGGTCTCTCTGGTCTCTATGGTCTCTATGTGTCTGTATGGTCTTTATGGGTCTCTATGGTCTCTGTGGGTCTCTATGGTCTCTGTGGGTCTCTATGGGTCTCTATGGTCTATATGGTCTCTATGGTCTCTGTGGGTCTCTATGGTCTCTGTGGTCTCTATGGTCTCTATGGTCTCTCTGGTCTCTATGGTGTCTATGGGTCTCTATGGTCTCTATGGTCTCTGTGGGTCTCTATGGTCTCTGTGGGTCTCTATGGGTCTCTATGGCCTCTATGGGTCTCTATGGTCTCTATGGTCTCTATGGTCTCTGTGGGTCTCTATGGTCTCTGTGGGTCTCTATGGGTCTCTATGGTCTCTATGGGTCTCTATGGGTCTCTATGGTCTCCATGGTCTCGATGGTCTCTATGGTCTCTATGGGTCTCTATGGTCTCTATGGTCTCTGTGGGTCTCTATGGTCTCTATGGGTCTCTATGGTCTCTATGGTCTCTATGGTCCCTATGGGTCTCTATGGTCTCTATGGTCTCTGTGGGTCTCTATGGTCTCTATGGTCTCTGTGGGTCTCTATGGTCTCTATGGGTCTCTATGGTCTCTGAGGGTCTCTATGGTCTCTGTTGTCTCTATGGTCTCTATGGTCTCTGTGGGTCTCTATGGTCTCTATGGTCTGTAGGTCTCTATGGTCTCTGTGGGTCTCTATGAGTCTCTATGGTCTCTATGGGTCTCTATGGGTCTCTATGGTCTCTATGGGTCTCTATGGTCTCCATGGTCTCTATGGTCTCTATGGTCTCTATGGTCTCTGTGGGTCTCTATGGGTCTCTATGGCCTCTATGGGTCTCTATGGTCTCTATGGGTCTCTATGGTCTCTGTGGGTCTCTATGGTCTCTGTGCTCTCTATGGTCTCTGTGGGTCTCTATGGTCTCTGTGGGTCTCTATGGGTCTCTATGGCCTCTATGGGTTTCTATGGTCTCTATGGTCTCTATGGTCTCTGTGGGTCTCTATGGTCTCTATGGTCTCTGTGGGTCTCTATGGCCTCTATGGGTCTCTATGGTCTCTATGGGTCTCTATGGTCTCTATGGTCTCTATGGTCTCTGTGGGTCTCTATGGTCTCTATGGTCTCTGTGGGTCTCTATGGTCTCTATGGTTCTCTATGGTCTCTATGGTCTCTATGGTCCCTATGGGTCTCTACGGTCTCTATGGTCTCTGTGGGTCTCTAGGGTCTCTGTGGTCTCTATGGTCTCTATGGTCTCTGTGGTTCTCTATGGTCTCTATGGTCTCTGTGGGTCTCTATGGTCTCTATGGGTCTCTGTGGTATCTCTGGTCTCTATGGTCTCTATGGTCTTTATGGGTCTCTATGGTCTCTGCGGGTCTCTATGGTCTCTCTGGGTCTCTATGGGTCTCTATGGTCTATATGGTCTCTATGGTCTCTGTGGTTCTCTATGGGTCTCTATGGTCTCCATGGTCTCTATGGTCTCTATGGTCTCTCTGGGTCTCTATGGTCTCTCTGGGACTCTATGTTCTCTGTGGGGCTCTATGGGTCTCTATGGTCTCTGTGGGTCTCTATGGGTCTCTGTTGGTCTCTATGGGTCTCTATGGGTCTCTATGGTCTCTATGGTCTCTCTGGGACTCTATGGTCTCTGTGGGGCTCTATGGTCTCTGTGGGTCTCTTTGGGTCTCTATGGGTCTCTATGGTCTCTATTGGTCTCTATGGTCTCTATGGTCTCTGTGGGTCTCTATGGTCTCTGTGGGTCACTATGGGTCTCTATGGGTCTCTATGGTCTCTATCGTCCCTATGGGTCTCTGTGGGTCTCTATGGTCTCTGTGGTCTCTATGGTCTCTATGGTCTCTATGGTCTCTCTGGTCTCTATGGTCTCTATGTGTCTCTATGGTCTTTATGTGTCTCTATGGTCTTTATGTGTCTCTATGGTCTTTATGGGTCTCTATGGTCTCTGTGGGTCTCTATTGGTCTCTATGGTCTCTATGGGTCTCTATGGGTCTCTATGGTCTCCATGGTCTCGATGGTCTCTATGGTCTCTATGGGTCTCTATGGTCTCTATGGTCTCTGTGGGTCTCTATGGTCTCTATGGTCTCTATGGTCTCTGTGGGTCTCTATGGGTCTCTATGGTCTCTATGGGTCTCTATGGTCTCTGTGGGTCTCTATGGGTCTCTATGGTCTCTCTGGGTCCCTATGTGTCTCTATGGTCTCTATGGTCTCTGAGGGTCTCTATGGTCTCTGTTGTCTCTATGATATCTATGGTCTCTGTGGGTCTCTATGGTCTCTATGGTCTGTAGGTCTCTATGGTCTCTGTGGGTCTCTATGGGTCTCTATGGTCTCTATGGGTCTCTATGGGTCTCTATGGTCTCTATGGGTCTCTATGGTCTCCATGGTCTCTATGGTCTCTATGGTCTCTATGGGTCTCTATGGTCTCTATGGTCTCTGTGGGTCTCTATGGGTCTCTATGGCCTCTATGGGACTCTATGGGTCTCTATGGTCTCCATGGTCTCTATGGTCTCTATGGTCTCTATGGGTCTCTATGGTCTCTATGGTCTCTATGGTCTCTGTGGGTCTCTATGGGTCTCTATGGTCTCTATGGTTCTCTATGGGTCTCTATGGTCTCCATGGTCTCGATGGTCTCTATGGTCTCTATGGGACTCTATGGTCTCTATGGTCTCTGTGGGTCTCTATGGTCTCTATGGTCTCTATGGTGTCTGTGGGTCTCTATGGGTCTCTATGGTCTCTATGGGTCTCTATGGTCTCTGTGGGTCTCTATGGTCTCTATGGTCTCTATGGTCTCTATGGGTCTCTATGGTCTCTATGGTCCCTATGGGTCTCTATGGTCTCTATGGTCTCTGTGGGTCTCTATGGTCTCTGTGGTCTCTATGGTCTCTATGGTCTCTGTGGGTCTCTATGGTCTCTATGGTCTCTGTGGGTCTCTATGGTCTCTATGGGTCTCTATGGTCTCTGAGGGTCTCTATGGTCTCTGTTGTCTCTATGGTCTCTATGGTCTCTGTGGGTCTCTATGGTCTCTATGGTCTGTAGGTCTCCATGGTCTCTGTGGGTCTCTATGGGTCTCTATGATCTCTATGGGTCTCTATGGGTCTCTATGGTCTCTGTGGGTCTCTATGGTCTCCATGTTCTCGATGGTCTCTATGGTCTCTATGGGTCTCTATGGTCTCTATGGTCTCTGTGGGTCTCTATGGTCTCTATGGTCTCTATGGTCTCTGTGGGTCTCTATGGGTCTCTATGGTCTCTATGGGTCTCTATGGTCTCTGTGGGTCTCTATGGGTCTCTATGGTCTCTGTGGGTCCCTATGGGTCTCTATGGTCTCTATGGTCTCTGTGGGTCTCTATGGTCTCTGTGGTCTCTATGGTCTCTATGGTCTCTGAGGGTCTCTATGGTCTCTATTGTCTCTATTGTATCTATGGTCTCTGTGGGTCTCTATGGTCTCTATGGTCTGTAGGTCTCTATGGTCTCTGTGGGTCTCTATGGGTCTCTATGGTCTCTATGGGTCTCTATGGGTCTCTATGGTCTCTATGGGTCTCTATGGTCTCCATGGTCTCTATGGGTCTCTATGGTCTCCATGGTCTCTATGGTCTCTATGGTCTCTCTGGGTCTCTATGGTCTCTCTGGGACTCTCTGTTCTCTGTGGGGCTCTATGGGTCTCTATGGTCTCTGTGGGTCTCTATGGGTCTCTCTTGGTCTCTATGGGTCTCTATGGGTCTCTATGGTCTCTATGGTCTCTCTGGGACTCTATGGTCTCTGTGGGGCTCTATGGTCTCTGTGGGTCTCTATGGGTCTCTATGGGTCTCTATGGTCTCTATTGGTCTCTATGGTCTCTATGGGTCTCTATGGTCTCTGGCGTCTCTATGGTCTCTGTGGTCTCTATGATCCCTGTGGTTTCTATGGTCTCTGTGGGTCTCTATGGGTCTCTATGGCCTCTATGGGTCTCTATGGTCTCTGTGGGTCTCTATGGGTCTCTATGGTCTCTATGGGTCTCTATGGTCTCTATGGTCCCTATGGGTCTCAATGGTCTCTATGGTCTCTGTGGGTCTCCATGGTCTCTGTGGTCTCTATGGGTCTCTATGGTCCCTGTGGGTCTCTATGGTCTCTGTGGGTCTCTAAGGTTCTCTATGGTCTCTATTGGTCTCTATGGGTCTCTATGGTCTCTATGGGTCTCTATGGTCTCTGTGGGGCTCTATAGTCTCTGTGGGGCTCTATGGGTCTCTATGGTCTCTATGATCTCTATGGTCTCTATGGTCTCTGTGGGTCTCTATGGTCTCTATGGGTCTCTATGGTCTCTGTGGTCTCTCTGGTCTCTATGGTCTCTATGTGTCTGTATGGTCTTTATGGGTCTCTGTGGTCTCTGTGGGTCTCTATGGTCTCTGTGGGTCTCTATGGGTCTCTATGGTCTATATGGTCTCTATGGTCTCTGTGGGTCTCTATGGTCTCTATGGTCTCTCTGGTCTCTATGGTCTCTATGTGTCTCTATGGTCTTTATGGGTCTCTATGGTCTCTATGGGTCTCGATGGTCTCTATGGTCTCTATGGGTCTCTATGGTCTCTATGGTCTCTGTGGGTCTCTATGGTCTCTATGGTCTCTATGGTCTCTATGGTCTCTGTGGGTCTCTATGGGTCTCTATGGTCTCTATGGGTCTCGATGGTCTATATGGTCTCTATGGGTCTCTATGATCTATGTGGGTCTCTATGGTCTCTGTGGGTCTCTATGGGTCTCTATGGGTCTCTATGGTCTCTATGGGTCTCTAAGGTCTCTATGGTCTCTATGGTCCCTATGGGTCTCTATGGTCTCTATGGTCTCTGTGGGTCTCTATGGTCTCTGTGGCCTCTCTGGACTCTATGGTCTCTATGTGTCTCTATGGTCTTTATGGGTCTCTATGGTCTCTGTGGGTCTCTATGGTCTCTGTGGCTCTCTATGGGTCTCTATGTTCTATATGGTCTCTATGGTCTCTGTGGGTCTCTATGGTCTCTGTGGTCTCTATGGTCTCTCTGGTCTCTATGGTCTCTATGGGTCTCTATGGTCTCTATGGTCTCTGTGGGTCTCTATGGTCTCTGTGGGTCTCTATGGGTCTCTATGGCCTCTATGGGTCTCTATGGTCTCTATGGTCTCTATGGTCTCTGTGGGTCTCTATGGTCTCTGTGGGTCTCTATGGGTCTCTATGGTCTTTATGGGTCTCTATGGTCTCTGTGGGTCTCTATGGTCTGTGTGGGTCTCTATGGGTCTCTATGGTCTCTATGGGTCTCTATGGGTCTCTATGGTCTCCATGGTCTCGATGGTCTCTATGGTCTCTATGGGTCTCTATGGTCTCTATGGTCTCTGTGGGTCCCTATGGTCTCTATGGTCTCTCTGGGACTCTATGGTCTCTGTGGGGCTCTATGGTCTCTGTGGGTCTCTATGGGTCTCTATGGGTCTCTATGGGTCTCTATGGTCTCTATTGGTCTCTATGGTCTCTATGGTCTCTATGGTCTCTGTGGGTCTCTATGGTCTCTGTGGGTCTCTATGGGTCTCTATGGGTCTCTATGGTCTCTATGGGTCTCTATGGTCTCTGTGGTCTCTCTGGTCTCTATGGTCTCTATGTGTCTCTATGGTCTTTATTGGTCTCTATGGTCTCTGTGGGTCTCTATGGTCTCTGTGGGTCTCTATGGGTCTCTATGGTCTATATGGTCTCTATGGTCTCTGTGGGTCTCTATGGTCTCTGCGGTCTCTATGGTCTCTATGGTCTCTCTGGTCTCTATGGTCTCTATGTGTCTCTATGGTCTTTATGGGTCTCTATGGTCTCTATGGGTCTCGATGGTCTCTATGGTCTCTATGGGTCTCTATGGTCTCTATGGTCTCTGTGGGTCTCTATGGTCTCTATGGTCTCTATGGTCTCTGTGGGTCTCTATGGGTCTCTAAGGTCTCTATGGGTCTCGATGGTCTATATGGTCTCTATGGGTCTCTATGGTCTCTGTGGGTCTCTATGGTCTCTGTGGGTCTCTATGGGTCTCTATGGGTCTCTATGGTCTCTATGGGTCTCTAAGGTCTCTATGGTCTCTATGGTCCCTATGGGTCTCTATGGTCTCTATGGTCTCTGTGGGTCTCTATGGTCTCTGTGGTCTCTATGGTCTCTATGGTCTCTATGGGTCTCTATGGGTCTCTATGGTCTCCATGGTCTCGATGGTCTCTATGGTCTCTATGGGTCTCTATGGTCTCTATGGTCTCTGTGGGTCTCTATGGTCTCTATGGTCTCTATGGTCTCTGTGGGTCTCTATGGGTCTCTATGGTCTCTATGGGTCTCTATGGTCTCTGTGGGTCTCTATGGGTCTCTATGGTCTCTCTGGGTCCCTATGTGTCTCTATGGTCTCTATGGTCTCTGAGGGTCTCTATGGTCTCTGTTGTCTCTATGATATCTATGGTCTCTGTGGGTCTCTATGGTCTCTATGGTCTGTAGGTCTCTATGGTCTCTGTGGGTCTCTATGGGTCTCTATGGTCTCTATGGGTCTCTATGGGTCTCTATGGTCTCTATGGGTCTCTATGGTCTCCATGGTCTCTATGGTCTCTATGGTCTCTATGGGTCTCTATGGTCTCTATGGTCTCTGTGGGTCTCTATGGGTCTCTATGGCCTCTATGGGACTCTATGGGTCTCTATGGTCTCCATGGTCTCTATGGTCTCTATGGTCTCTATGGGTCTCTATGGTCTCTATGGTCTCTATGGTCTCTGTGGGTCTCTATGGGTCTCTATGGTCTCTATGGTTCTCTATGGGTCTCTATGGTCTCCATGGTCTCGATGGTCTCTATGGTCTCTATGGGACTCTATGGTCTCTATGGTCTCTGTGGGTCTCTATGGTCTCTATGGTCTCTATGGTGTCTGTGGGTCTCTATGGGTCTCTATGGTCTCTATGGGTCTCTATGGTCTCTGTGGGTCTCTATGGTCTCTATGGTCTCTATGGTCTCTATGGGTCTCTATGGTCTCTATGGTCCCTATGGGTCTCTATGGTCTCTATGGTCTCTGTGGGTCTCTATGGTCTCTGTGGTCTCTATGGTCTCTATGGTCTCTGTGGGTCTCTATGGTCTCTATGGTCTCTGTGGGTCTCTATGGTCTCTATGGGTCTCTATGGTCTCTGAGGGTCTCTATGGTCTCTGTTGTCTCTATGGTCTCTATGGTCTCTGTGGGTCTCTATGGTCTCTATGGTCTGTAGGTCTCCATGGTCTCTGTGGGTCTCTATGGGTCTCTATGATCTCTATGGGTCTCTATGGGTCTCTATGGTCTCTGTGGGTCTCTATGGTCTCCATGTTCTCGATGGTCTCTATGGTCTCTATGGGTCTCTATGGTCTCTATGGTCTCTGTGGGTCTCTATGGTCTCTATGGTCTCTATGGTCTCTGTGGGTCTCTATGGGTCTCTATGGTCTCTATGGGTCTCTATGGTCTCTGTGGGTCTCTATGGGTCTCTATGGTCTCTGTGGGTCCCTATGGGTCTCTATGGTCTCTATGGTCTCTGTGGGTCTCTATGGTCTCTGTGGTCTCTATGGTCTCTATGGTCTCTGAGGGTCTCTATGGTCTCTATTGTCTCTATTGTATCTATGGTCTCTGTGGGTCTCTATGGTCTCTATGGTCTGTAGGTCTCTATGGTCTCTGTGGGTCTCTATGGGTCTCTATGGTCTCTATGGGTCTCTATGGGTCTCTATGGTCTCTATGGGTCTCTATGGTCTCCATGGTCTCTATGGGTCTCTATGGTCTCCATGGTCTCTATGGTCTCTATGGTCTCTCTGGGTCTCTATGGTCTCTCTGGGACTCTCTGTTCTCTGTGGGGCTCTATGGGTCTCTATGGTCTCTGTGGGTCTCTATGGGTCTCTCTTGGTCTCTATGGGTCTCTATGGGTCTCTATGGTCTCTATGGTCTCTCTGGGACTCTATGGTCTCTGTGGGGCTCTATGGTCTCTGTGGGTCTCTATGGGTCTCTATGGGTCTCTATGGTCTCTATTGGTCTCTATGGTCTCTATGGGTCTCTATGGTCTCTGGCGTCTCTATGGTCTCTGTGGTCTCTATGATCCCTGTGGTTTCTATGGTCTCTGTGGGTCTCTATGGGTCTCTATGGCCTCTATGGGTCTCTATGGTCTCTGTGGGTCTCTATGGGTCTCTATGGTCTCTATGGGTCTCTATGGTCTCTATGGTCCCTATGGGTCTCAATGGTCTCTATGGTCTCTGTGGGTCTCCATGGTCTCTGTGGTCTCTATGGGTCTCTATGGTCCCTGTGGGTCTCTATGGTCTCTGTGGGTCTCTAAGGTTCTCTATGGTCTCTATTGGTCTCTATGGGTCTCTATGGTCTCTATGGGTCTCTATGGTCTCTGTGGGGCTCTATAGTCTCTGTGGGGCTCTATGGGTCTCTATGGTCTCTATGATCTCTATGGTCTCTATGGTCTCTGTGGGTCTCTATGGTCTCTATGGGTCTCTATGGTCTCTGTGGTCTCTCTGGTCTCTATGGTCTCTATGTGTCTGTATGGTCTTTATGGGTCTCTGTGGTCTCTGTGGGTCTCTATGGTCTCTGTGGGTCTCTATGGGTCTCTATGGTCTATATGGTCTCTATGGTCTCTGTGGGTCTCTATGGTCTCTATGGTCTCTCTGGTCTCTATGGTCTCTATGTGTCTCTATGGTCTTTATGGGTCTCTATGGTCTCTATGGGTCTCGATGGTCTCTATGGTCTCTATGGGTCTCTATGGTCTCTATGGTCTCTGTGGGTCTCTATGGTCTCTATGGTCTCTATGGTCTCTATGGTCTCTGTGGGTCTCTATGGGTCTCTATGGTCTCTATGGGTCTCGATGGTCTATATGGTCTCTATGGGTCTCTATGATCTATGTGGGTCTCTATGGTCTCTGTGGGTCTCTATGGGTCTCTATGGGTCTCTATGGTCTCTATGGGTCTCTAAGGTCTCTATGGTCTCTATGGTCCCTATGGGTCTCTATGGTCTCTATGGTCTCTGTGGGTCTCTATGGTCTCTGTGGCCTCTCTGGACTCTATGGTCTCTATGTGTCTCTATGGTCTTTATGGGTCTCTATGGTCTCTGTGGGTCTCTATGGTCTCTGTGGCTCTCTATGGGTCTCTATGTTCTATATGGTCTCTATGGTCTCTGTGGGTCTCTATGGTCTCTGTGGTCTCTATGGTCTCTCTGGTCTCTATGGTCTCTATGGGTCTCTATGGTCTCTATGGTCTCTGTGGGTCTCTATGGTCTCTGTGGGTCTCTATGGGTCTCTATGGCCTCTATGGGTCTCTATGGTCTCTATGGTCTCTATGGTCTCTGTGGGTCTCTATGGTCTCTGTGGGTCTCTATGGGTCTCTATGGTCTTTATGGGTCTCTATGGTCTCTGTGGGTCTCTATGGTCTGTGTGGGTCTCTATGGGTCTCTATGGTCTCTATGGGTCTCTATGGGTCTCTATGGTCTCCATGGTCTCGATGGTCTCTATGGTCTCTATGGGTCTCTATGGTCTCTATGGTCTCTGTGGGTCCCTATGGTCTCTATGGTCTCTCTGGAACTCTATGGTCTCTGTGGGGCTCTATGGTCTCTGTGGGTCTCTATGGGTCTCTATGGGTCTCTATGGGTCTCTATGGTCTCTATTGGTCTCTATGGTCTCTATGGTCTCTATGGTCTCTGTGGGTCTCTATGGTCTCTGTGGGTCTCTATGGGTCTCTATGGGTCTCTATGGTCTCTATGGGTCTCTATGGTCTCTGTGGTCTCTCTGGTCTCTATGGTCTCTATGTGTCTCTATGGTCTTTATTGGTCTCTATGGTCTCTGTGGGTCTCTATGGTCTCTGTGGGTCTCTATGGGTCTCTATGGTCTATATGGTCTCTATGGTCTCTGTGGGTCTCTATGGTCTCTGTGGTCTCTATGGTCTCTATGGTCTCTCTGGTCTCTATGGTCTCTATGTGTCTCTATGGTCTTTATGGGTCTCTATGGTCTCTATGGGTCTCGATGGTCTCTATGGTCTCTATGGGTCTCTATGGTCTCTATGGTCTCTGTGGGTCTCTATGGTCTCTATGGTCTCTATGGTCTCTGTGGGTCTCTATGGGTCTCTAAGGTCTCTATGGGTCTCGATGGTCTATATGGTCTCTATGGGTCTCTATGGTCTCTGTGGGTCTCTATGGTCTCTGTGGGTCTCTATGGGTCTCTATGGGTCTCTATGGTCTCTATGGGTCTCTAAGGTCTCTATGGTCTCTATGGTCCCTATGGGTCTCTATGGTCTCTATGGTCTCTGTGGGTCTCTATGGTCTCTGTGGTCTCTATGGTCTCTATGGTCTCTGTGGGTCTCTGTGGTCTCTATGGTCTCTGTGGGTCTCTATGGTCTCTATGGGTCTCTATGGTCTCTGTGGTCTCTCTGGTCTCTATGGTCTCTATGTGTCTGTATGGTCTTTATGGGTCTCTATGGTCTCTGTGGGTCTCTATGGTCTCTGTGGGTCTCTATGGGTCTCTATGGTCTATATGGTCTCTATGGTCTCTGTGGGTCTCTATGGTCTCTGTGGTCTCTATGGTCTCTATGGTCTCTCTGGTCTCTATGGTGTCTATGGGTCTCTATGGTCTCTATGGTCTCTGTGGGTCTCTATGGTCTCTGTGGGTCTCTATGGGTCTCTATGGCCTCTATGGGTCTCTAAGGTCTCTATGGTCTCTATGGTCTCTGTGGGTCTCTATGGTCTCTGTGGGTCTCTATGGGTCTCTATGGTCTCTATGGGTCTCTATGGGTCTCTATGGTCTCCATGGTCTCGATGGTCTCTATGGTCTCTATGGCTCTCTATGGTCTCTATGGTCTCTGTGGGTCTCTATGGTCTCTATGGGTCTCTATGGTCTCTATGGTCTCTATGGTCCCTATGGGTCTCTATGGTCTCTCTGGTCTCTGTGGGTCTCTATGGTCTCTGTGGTCTCTATGGCCTCTATGGTCTCTGTGGGTCTCTATGGTCTCTATGGTCTCTGTGGGTCTCTATGGTCTCTATGGGTCTCTATGGTCTCTGAGGGTCTCTATGGTCTCTGTTGTCTCTATGGTCTCTATGGTCTCTGTGGGTCTCTATGGTCTCTATGGTCTGTAGGTCTCTATGGTCTCTGTGGGTCTCTATGGGTCTCTATGGTCTCTATGGGTCTCTATGGGTCTCTATGGTCTCTATGGGTCTCTATGGTCTCCATGGTCTCTATGGTCTCTATGGTCTCTATGGTCTCTGTGGGTCTCTATGGGTCTCTATGGCCTCTATGGGTCTCTATGGTCTCTATGGGTCTCTATGGTCTCTGTGGGTCTCTATGGTCTCTGTGCTCTCTATGGTCTCTGTGGGTCTCTATGGGTCTCTATGGTCTATATGGTCTCTATGGTCTCTGTGGGTCTCTATGGTCTCTGTGGTCTCTATGGTCTCTATGGTCTCTCTGGTCTCTATGGTCTCTATGTGTCTCTATGGTCTTTATGGGTCTCTATGGTCTCTATGGGTCTCGATGGTCTCTATGGTCTCTATGGGTCTCTATGGTCTCTATGGTCTCTGTGGGTCTCTATGGTCTCTATGGTCTCTATGGTCTCTGTGGGTCTCTATGGGTCTCTATGGTCTCTATGGGTCTCGATGGTCTATATGGTCTCTATGGGTCTCTATGGTCTCTGTGGGTCTCTATGGTCTCTGTGGGTCTCTATGGGTCTCTATGGGTCTCTATGGTCTCTATGGGTCTCTAAGGTCTCTATGGTCTCTATGGTCCCTATGGGTCTCTATGGTCTCTATGGTCTCTGTGGGTCTCTATGGTCTCTGTGGTCTCTATGGTCTCTATGGTCTCTGTGGGTCTCTGTGGTCTCTATGGTCTCTGTGGGTCTCTATGGTCTCTATGGGTCTCTATGGTCTCTGTGGTCTCTCTGGTCTCTATGGTCTCTATGTGTCTGTATGGTCTTTATGGGTCTCTATGGTCTCTGTGGGTCTCTATGGTCTCTGTGGGTCTCTATGGGTCTCTATGGTCTATATGGTCTCTATGGTCTCTGTGGGTCTCTATGGTCTCTGTGGTCTCTATGGTCTCTATGGTCTCTCTGGTCTCTATGGTGTCTATGGGTCTCTATGGTCTCTATGGTCTCTGTGGGTCTCTATGGTCTCTGTGGGTCTCTATGGGTCTCTATGGCCTCTATGGGTCTCTATGGTCTCTATGGTCTCTATGGTCTCTGTGGGTCTCTATGGTCTCTGTGGGTCTCTATGGGTCTCTATGGTCTCTATGGGTCTCTATGGGTCTCCATGGTCTCCATGGTCTCGATGGTCTCTATGGTCTCTATGGCTCTCTATGGTCTCTATGGTCTCTGTGGGTCTCTATGGTCTCTATGGGTCTCTATGGTCTCTATGGTCTCTATGGACCCTATGGGTCTCTATGGTCTCTCTGGTCTCTGTGGGTCTCTATGGTCTCTGTGGTCTCTATGGCCTCTATGGTCTCTGTGGGTCTCTATGGTCTCTATGGTCTCTGTGGGTCTCTATGGTCTCTATGGGTCTCTATGGTCTCTGAGGGTCTCTATGGTCTCTGTTGTCTCTATGGTCTCTATGGTCTCTGTGGGTCTCTATGGTCTCTATGGTCTGTAGGTCTCTATGGTCTCTGTGGGTCTCTATGGGTCTCTATGGTCTCTATGGGTCTCTATGGGTCTCTATGGTCTCTATGGGTCTCTATGGTCTCCATGGTCTCTATGGTCTCTATGGTCTCTATGGTCTCTGTGGGTCTCTATGGGTCTCTATGGCCTCTATGGGTCTCTATGGTCTCTATGGGTCTCTATGGTCTCTGTGGGTCTCTATGGTCTCTGTGCTCTCTATGGTCTCTGTGGGTCTCTATGGTCTCTGTGGGTCTCTATGGGTCTCTCTGGTCTCTATGGTGTCTATGGGTCTCTATGGTCTCTATGGTCTCTGTGGGTCTCTATGGTCTCTGTGGGTCTCTATGGGTCTCTATGGCCTCTATGGGTCTCTATGGTCTCTATGGTCTCTATGGTCTCTGTGGGTCTCTATGGTCTCTGTGGGTCTCTATGGGTCTCTATGGTCTCTATGGGTCTCTATGGGTCTCTATGGTCTCCATGGTCTCTATGGTCTCTGTGGGTCTCTATGGTCTCTATGGTCTCTATGGTCCCTATGGGTCTCTACGGTCTCTATGGTCTCTGTGGGTCTCTAGGGTCTCTGTGGTCTCTATGGTCTCTATGGTCTCTGTGGGTCTCTATGGTCTCTATGGGTCTCTGTGGTCTCTCTGGTCTCTATGGTCTCTATGGTCTTTATGGGTCTCTATGGTCTCTGTGGGTCTCTATGGTCTCTCTGGGTCTCTATGGGTCTCTATGGTCTATATGGTCTCTATGGTCTCTGTGGGTCTCTATGGGTCTCTATGGTCTCCATGGTCTCTATGGTCTCTATGGTCTCTCTGGGTCTCTATGGTCTCTCTGGGACTCTATGTTCTCTGTGGGGCTCTATGGGTCTCTATGGTCTCTGTGGGTCTCTATGGGTCTCTGTTGGTCTCTATGGGTCTCTATGGGTCTCTATGGTCTCTATGGTCTCTCTGGGACTCTATGGTCTCTGTGGGGCTCTATGGTCTCTGTGGGTCTCTATGGGTCTCTATGGGTCTCTATGGTCTCTATTGGTCTCTATGGTCTCTATGGTCTCTGTGGGTCTCTATGGTCTCTTTTGGTCTCTATGGGTCTCTATGGGTCTCTATGGTCTCTATCGTCCCTATGGGTCTCTGTGGGTCTCTATGGTCTCTGTGGTCTCTATGGTCTCTATGGTCTCTATGGTCTCTCTGGTCTCTATGGTCTCTATGTGTCTCTATGGTCTTTATGTGTCTCTATGGTCTTTATGTGTCTCTATGGTCTTTATGGGTCTCTATGGTCTCTGTGGGTCTCTATGGGTCTCTATGGTCTCTTTGGGTCTCTATGGGTCTCTATGGTCTCCATGGTCTCGATGGTCTCTATGGTCTCTATGGGTCTCTATGGTCTCTATGGTCTCTGTGGGTCTCTATGGTCTCTATGGTCTCTATGGTCTCTGTGGGTCTCTATGGGTCTCTATGGTCTCTATGGGTGTCTATGGTCTCTGTGGGTCTCTATGGGTCTCTATGGTCTCTCTGGGTCCCTATGTGTCTCTATGGTCTCTATGGTCTCTGTGGGTCTCTATGGTCTCTGTGGTCTCCATGGTCTCTATGGTCTCTGAGGGTCTCTATGGTCTCTGCTGTCTCTATGATATCTATGGTCTCTGTGGGTCTCTATGGTCTCTATGGTCTGTAGGTCTCTATGGTCTCTGTGGGTCTCTATGGGTCTCTATGGTCTCTATGGGTCTCTATGGGTCTCTATGGTCTCTATGGGTCTCTATGGTCTCCATGGTCTCTATGGTCTCTATGGTCTCTATGGGTCTCTATGGTCTCTATGGTCTCTGTGGGTCTCTATGGGTCTCTATGGCCTCTATGGGACTCTATGGGTCTCTATGGTCTCCATGGTCTCTATGGTCTCTATGGTCTCTATGGGTCTCTATGGTCTCTATGGTCTCTATGGTCTCTGTGGGTCTCTATGGGTCTCTATGGTCTCTATGGTTCTCTATGGGTCTCTATGGTCTCCATGGTCTCGATGGTCTCTATGGTCTCTATGGGACTCTATGGTCTCTATGGTCTCTGTGGGTCTCTATGGTCTCTATGGTCTCTATGGTGTCTGTGGGTCTCTATGGGTCTCTATGGTCTCTATGGGTCTCTATGGTCTCTGTGGGTCTCTATGGTCTCTATGGTCTCTATGGTCTCTATGGGTCTCTATGGTCTCTATGGTCCCTATGGGTCTCTATGGTCTCTATGGTCTCTGTGGGTCTCTATGGTCTCTGTGGTCTCTATGGTCTCTATGGTCTCTGTGGGTCTCTATGGTCTCTATGGTCTCTGTGGGTCTCTCTGGTCTCTATGTGTCTCTATGGTCTCTGAGGGTCTCTATGGTCTCTGTTGTCTCTATGGTCTCTATGGTCTCTGTGGGTCTCTATGGTCTCTATGGTCTGTAGGTCTCTATGGTCTCTGTGGGTCTCTATGGGTCTCTATGATCTCTATGGGTCTCTATGGGTCTCTATGGTCTCTGTGGGTCTCTATGGTCTCCATGGTCTCGATGGTCTCTATGGTCTCTATGGGTCTCTATGGTCTCTATGGTCTCTGTGGGTCTCTATGGTCTCTATGGTCTCTATGGTCTCTGTGGGTCTCTATGGGTCTCTATGGTCTCTATGGGTCTCTATGGTCTCTGTGGGTCTCTATGGGTCTCTATGGTCTCTGTGGGTCCCTATGGGTCTCTATGGTCTCTATGGTCTCTGTGGGTCTCTATGGTCTCTGTGGTCTCTATGGTCTCTATGGTCTCTGAGGGTCTCTATGGTCTCTATTGTCTCTGTTGTATCTATGGTCTCTGTGGGTCTCTATGGTCTCTATGGTCTGTAGGTCTCTATGGTCTCTGTGGGTCTCTATGGGTCTCTATGGTCTCTATGGGTCTCTATGGGTCTCTATGGTCTCTATGGGTCTCTATGGTCTCCATGGTCTCTATGGTCTCTATGGTCTCTATGGGTCTCTATGGTCTCTGTGGTCTCTATGGTCTCTGTGGGTCTCTATGGGTCTCTATGGCCTCTACGGGTCTCTATGGGTCTCTATGGTCTCCATGGTCTCTATGGTCTCTATGGTCTCTATGGGTCTCTATGGTCTCTATGGTCTCTATGGTCTCTGTGGGTCTCAATGGGTCTCTGTGGTCTCTATGGGTCTCTATGGGTCTCTATGGTCTCCATGGTCTCCATGGTCTCTATGGTCTCTATGGGTCTCTATGGTCTCTATGGTCTCTGTGGGTCTCTATGGTCTCTATGGTCTCTATGGTCTCTGTGGGTCTCTATGGGTCTCTATGGTCTCTATGGGTCTCTATGGTCTCTGTGGGTCTCTATGGTCTCTATGGTCTCTATGGTCTCTATGGGTCTCTATGGTCTCTATGGTCCCTATGGGTCTCTATGGTCTCTGTGGGTCTCTATGGTCTCTGTGGGTCTCTATGGGTCTCTATGGCCTCTATGGTTTCTATGGTCTCTATGGTCTCTATGGTCTCTGTGGGTCTCTATGGTCTCTATGGTCTCTGTGGGTCTCTATGGTCTCTGTGGGTCTCTGTGGGTCTCTATGGCCTCTATGGGTCTCTATGGTCTCTATGGGTCTCTATGTTCTCTATGGTCTCTATGGTCTCTGTGGGTCTCTGTGGGTCTCTATGGCCTCTATGGGTCTCTATGGTCTCTATGGGTGTCTATGGTCTCTATGGTCTCTGTGGGTCTCTATGGTCTCTATGGTCTCTTTGGGTCTCTATGGTCTCTATGGGTCTCTATGGTCTCTATGGTCTCTATGGACCCTATGGGTCTCTATGGTCTCTATGGTCTCTGTGGGTCTCTATGGTCTCTGTGGTCTCTGTGGGTCTCTATGGTCTCTGTGGGTCTCTGTGGTTCTCTATGGCCTCTATGGGTCTCTATGGTCTCTATGGGTCTCTATGGTCTCTATGGTCTCTATGGTCTCTGTGGGTCTCTGTGGGTCTCTATGGCCTCTATGGGTCTCTATGGTCTCTATGGGTCTCTATGGGTCTCTATGGTCTCTATGGTCTCTGTGGGTCTCTATGGTCTCTATGGGTCTCTAAGGTCTCTATGGGTCTCTATGGTCCCTATGGGTCTCTATGGTCTCTATGGTCTCTGTGGGTCTCTATGGTCTCTATGGTCTCTATGGGTCTCTATGGGTCTCTATGGTCTCTATGGGTCTCTATGGTCTCTGAGGGTCTCTATGGTCTCTGTTGTCTCTATGGTCTCTATGGTCTCTGTGGGTCTCTATGGTCTCTATGGTCTGTAGGTCTCTATGGTCTCTGTGGGTCTCTATGGGTCTCTATGATCTCTATGGGTCTCTATGGGTCTCTATGGTCTCTGTGGTTCTCTATGGTCTCCATGGTCTCGATGGTCTCTATGGTCTCTATGGGTCTCTATGGTCTCTATGGTCTCTGTGGGTCTCTATGGTCTCTATGGTCTCTATGGTCTCTGTGGGTCTCTATGGGTCTCTATGGTCTCTATGGGTCTCTATGGTCTCTGTGGGTCTCTATGGGTCTCTATGGTCTCTGTGGGTCCCTATGGGTCTCTATGGTCTCTATGGTCTCTGTGGGTCTCTATGGTCTCTGTGGTCTCTATGGTCTCTATGGTCTCTGAGGGTCTCTATGGTCTCTATTGTCTCTATTGTATCTATGGTCTCTGTGGGTCTCTATGGTCTCTATGGTCTGTAGGTCTCTATGGACTCTGTGGGTCTCTATGGGTCTCTATGGTCTCTATGGGTCTCTATGGGTCTCTATGGTCTCTATGGGTCTCTATGGTCTCTGTGGTCTCTATGGTCTCTGTCGGTCTCTATGGGTCTCTATGGCCTCTATGAGTCTCTATGGGTCTCTATGGTCTCCATGGTCTCTATGGTCTCTATGGTCTCTATGGGTCTCTATGGTCTCTATGGTCTCTATGGTCTCTGTGGGTCTCAATGGGTCTCTGTGGTCTCTATGGGTCTCTATGGGTCTCTATGGTCTCCATGGTCTCCATGGTCTCTATGGTCTCTATGGGTCTCTATGGTCTCTATGGTCTCTGTGGGTCTCTATGGTCTCTGTGGGTCTCTATGGGTCTCTATGGCCTCTATGGGTCTCTATGGTCTCTATGGTCTCTATGGTCTCTGTGGGTCTCTATGGTCTCTGTGGGTCTCTATGGGTCTCTATGGTCTCTATGGGTCTCTATGGGTCTCTATGGTCTCCATGGTCTCGATGGTCTCTATGGTCTCTATGGCTCTCTATGGTCTCTATGGTCTCTGTGGGTCTCTATGGTCTCTATGGGTCTCTATGGTCTCTATGGTCTCTATGGACCCTATGGGTCTCTATGGTCTCTCTGGTCTCTGTGGGTCTCTATGGTCTCTGTGGTCTCTATGGCCTCTATGGTCTCTGTGGGTCTCTATGGTCTCTATGGTCTCTGTGGGTCTCTATGGTCTCTATGGGTCTCTATGGTCTCTGAGGGTCTCTATGGTCTCTGTTGTCTCTATGGTCTCTATGGTCTCTGTGGGTCTCTATGGTCTCTATGGTCTGTAGGTCTCTATGGTCTCTGTGGGTCTCTATGGGTCTCTATGGTCTCTATGGGTCTCTATGGGTCTCTATGGTCTCTATGGGTCTCTATGGTCTCCATGGTCTCTATGGTCTCTATGGTCTCTATGGTCTCTGTGGGTCTCTATGGGTCTCTATGGCCTCTATGGGTCTCTATGGTCTCTATGGGTCTCTATGGTCTCTGTGGGTCTCTATGGTCTCTGTGCTCTCTATGGTCTCTGTGGGTCTCTATGGTCTCTGTGGGTCTCTATGGGTCTCTCTGGTCTCTATGGTGTCTATGGGTCTCTATGGTCTCTATGGTCTCTGTAGGTCTCTATGGTCTCTGTGGGTCTCTATGGGTCTCTATGGCCTCTATGGGTCTCTATGGTCTCTATGGTCTCTATGGTCTCTGTGGGTCTCTATGGTCTCTGTGGGTCTCTATGGGTCTCTATGGTCTCTATGGGTCTCTATGGGTCTCTATGGTCTCCATGGTCTCTATGGTCTCTGTGGGTCTCTATGGTCTCTATGGTCTCTATGGTCCCTATGGGTCTCTACGGTCTCTATGGTCTCTGTGGGTCTCTAGGGTCTCTGTGGTCTCTATGGTCTCTATGGTCTCTGTGGGTCTCTATGGTCTCTATGGGTCTCTGTGGTCTCTCTGGTCTCTATGGTCTCTATGGTCTTTATGGGTCTCTATGGTCTCTGTGGGTCTCTATGGTCTCTCTGGGTCTCTATGGGTCTCTATGGTCTATATGGTCTCTATGGTCTCTGTGGGTCTCTATGGGTCTCTATGGTCTCCATGGTCTCTATGGTCTCTATGGTCTCTCTGGGTCTCTATGGTCTCTCTGGGACTCTATGTTCTCTGTGGGGCTCTATGGGTCTCTATGGTCTCTGTGGGTCTCTATGGGTCTCTGTTGGTCTCTATGGGTCTCTATGGGTCTCTATGGTCTCTATGGTCTCTCTGGGACTCTATGGTCTCTGTGGGGCTCTATGGTCTCTGTGGGTCTCTATGGGTCTCTATGGGTCTCTATGGTCTCTATTGGTCTCTATGGTCTCTATGGTCTCTGTGGGTCTCTATGGTCTCTTTGGGTCTCTATGGGTCTCTATGGGTCTCTATGGTCTCTATCGTCCCTATGGGTCTCTGTGGGTCTCTATGGTCTCTGTGGTCTCTATGGTCTCTATGGTCTCTATGGTCTCTCTGGTCTCTATGGTCTCTATGTGTCTCTATGGTCTTTATGTGTCTCTATGGTCTTTATGTGTCTCTATGGTCTTTATGGGTCTCTATGGTCTCTGTGGGTCTCTATGGGTCTCTATGGTCTCTTTGGGTCTCTATGGGTCTCTATGGTCTCCATGGTCTCGATGGTCTCTATGGTCTCTATGGGTCTCTATGGTCTCTATGGTCTCTGTGGGTCTCTATGGTCTCTATGGTCTCTATGGTCTCTGTGGGTCTCTATGGGTCTCTATGGTCTCTATGGGTGTCTATGGTCTCTGTGGGTCTCTATGGGTCTCTATGGTCTCTCTGGGTCCCTATGTGTCTCTATGGTCTCTATGGTCTCTGTGGGTCTCTATGGTCTCTGTGGTCTCCATGGTCTCTATGGTCTCTGAGGGTCTCTATGGTCTCTGCTGTCTCTATGATATCTATGGTCTCTGTGGGTCTCTATGGTCTCTATGGTCTGTAGGTCTCTATGGTCTCTGTGGGTCTCTATGGGTCTCTATGGTCTCTATGGGTCTCTATGGGTCTCTATGGTCTCTATGGGTCTCTATGGTCTCCATGGTCTCTATGGTCTCTATGGTCTCTATGGGTCTCTATGGTCTCTATGGTCTCTGTGGGTCTCTATGGGTCTCTATGGCCTCTATGGGACTCTATGGGTCTCTATGGTCTCCATGGTCTCTATGGTCTCTATGGTCTCTATGGGTCTCTATGGTCTCTATGGTCTCTATGGTCTCTGTGGGTCTCTATGGGTCTCTATGGTCTCTATGGTTCTCTATGGGTCTCTATGGTCTCCATGGTCTCGATGGTCTCTATGGTCTCTATGGGACTCTATGGTCTCTATGGTCTCTGTGGGTCTCTATGGTCTCTATGGTCTCTATGGTGTCTGTGGGTCTCTATGGGTCTCTATGGTCTCTATGGGTCTCTATGGTCTCTGTGGGTCTCTATGGTCTCTATGGTCTCTATGGTCTCTATGGGTCTCTATGGTCTCTATGGTCCCTATGGGTCTCTATGGTCTCTATGGTCTCTGTGGGTCTCTATGGTCTCTGTGGTCTCTATGGTCTCTATGGTCTCTGTGGGTCTCTATGGTCTCTATGGTCTCTGTGGGTCTCTCTGGTCTCTATGTGTCTCTATGGTCTCTGAGGGTCTCTATGGTCTCTGTTGTCTCTATGGTCTCTATGGTCTCTGTGGGTCTCTATGGTCTCTATGGTCTGTAGGTCTCTATGGTCTCTGTGGGTCTCTATGGGTCTCTATGATCTCTATGGGTCTCTATGGGTCTCTATGGTCTCTGTGGGTCTCTATGGTCTCCATGGTCTCGATGGTCTCTATGGTCTCTATGGGTCTCTATGGTCTCTATGGTCTCTGTGGGTCTCTATGGTCTCTATGGTCTCTATGGTCTCTGTGGGTCTCTATGGGTCTCTATGGTCTCTATGGGTCTCTATGGTCTCTGTGGGTCTCTATGGGTCTCTATGGTCTCTGTGGGTCCCTATGGGTCTCTATGGTCTCTATGGTCTCTGTGGGTCTCTATGGTCTCTGTGGTCTCTATGGTCTCTATGGTCTCTGAGGGTCTCTATGGTCTCTATTGTCTCTGTTGTATCTATGGTCTCTGTGGGTCTCTATGGTCTCTATGGTCTGTAGGTCTCTATGGTCTCTGTGGGTCTCTATGGGTCTCTATGGTCTCTATGGGTCTCTATGGGTCTCTATGGTCTCTATGGGTCTCTATGGTCTCCATGGTCTCTATGGTCTCTATGGTCTCTATGGGTCTCTATGGTCTCTGTGGTCTCTATGGTCTCTGTGGGTCTCTATGGGTCTCTATGGCCTCTACGGGTCTCTATGGGTCTCTATGGTCTCCATGGTCTCTATGGTCTCTATGGTCTCTATGGGTCTCTATGGTCTCTATGGTCTCTATGGTCTCTGTGGGTCTCAATGGGTCTCTGTGGTCTCTATGGGTCTCTATGGGTCTCTATGGTCTCCATGGTCTCCATGGTCTCTATGGTCTCTATGGGTCTCTATGGTCTCTATGGTCTCTGTGGGTCTCTATGGTCTCTATGGTCTCTATGGTCTCTGTGGGTCTCTATGGGTCTCTATGGTCTCTATGGGTCTCTATGGTCTCTGTGGGTCTCTATGGTCTCTATGGTCTCTATGGTCTCTATGGGTCTCTATGGTCTCTATGGTCCCTATGGGTCTCTATGGTCTCTGTGGGTCTCTATGGTCTCTGTGGGTCTCTATGGGTCTCTATGGCCTCTATGGTTTCTATGGTCTCTATGGTCTCTATGGTCTCTGTGGGTCTCTATGGTCTCTATGGTCTCTGTGGGTCTCTATGGTCTCTGTGGGTCTCTGTGGGTCTCTATGGCCTCTATGGGTCTCTATGGTCTCTATGGGTCTCTATGTTCTCTATGGTCTCTATGGTCTCTGTGGGTCTCTGTGGGTCTCTATGGCCTCTATGGGTCTCTATGGTCTCTATGGGTGTCTATGGTCTCTATGGTCTCTGTGGGTCTCTATGGTCTCTATGGTCTCTTTGGGTCTCTATGGTCTCTATGGGTCTCTATGGTCTCTATGGTCTCTATGGACCCTATGGGTCTCTATGGTCTCTATGGTCTCTGTGGGTCTCTATGGTCTCTGTGGTCTCTGTGGGTCTCTATGGTCTCTGTGGGTCTCTGTGGTTCTCTATGGCCTCTATGGGTCTCTATGGTCTCTATGGGTCTCTATGGTCTCTATGGTCTCTATGGTCTCTGTGGGTCTCTGTGGGTCTCTATGGCCTCTATGGGTCTCTATGGTCTCTATGGGTCTCTATGGGTCTCTATGGTCTCTATGGTCTCTGTGGGTCTCTATGGTCTCTATGGGTCTCTAAGGTCTCTATGGGTCTCTATGGTCCCTATGGGTCTCTATGGTCTCTATGGTCTCTGTGGGTCTCTATGGTCTCTATGGTCTCTATGGGTCTCTATGGGTCTCTATGGTCTCTATGGGTCTCTATGGTCTCTGAAGGTCTCTATGGTCTCTGTTGTCTCTATGGTCTCTATGGTCTCTATGGGTCTCTATGGTCTCTATGGTCTGTAGGTCTCTATGGTCTCTGTGGGTCTCTATGGGTCTCTATGATCTCTATGGGTCTCTATGGGTCTCTATGGTCTCTGTGGTTCTCTATGGTCTCCATGGTCTCGATGGTCTCTATGGTCTCTATGGGTCTCTATGGTCTCTATGGTCTCTGTGGGTCTCTATGGTCTCTATGGTCTCTATGGTCTCTGTGGGTCTCTATGGGTCTCTATGGTCTCTATGGGTCTCTATGGTCTCTGTGGGTCTCTATGGGTCTCTATGGTCTCTGTGGGTCCCTATGGGTCTCTATGGTCTCTATGGTCTCTGTGGGTCTCTATGGTCTCTGTGGTCTCTATGGTCTCTATGGTCTCTGAGGGTCTCTATGGTCTCTATTGTCTCTATTGTATCTATGGTCTCTGTGGGTCTCTATGGTCTCTATGGTCTGTAGGTCTCTATGGTCTCTGTGGGTCTCTATGGGTCTCTATGGTCTCTATGGGTCTCTATGGGTCTCTATGGTCTCTATGGGTCTCTATGGTCTCTGTGGTCTCTATGGTCTCTGTCGGTCTCTATGGGTCTCTATGGCCTCTATGAGTCTCTATGGGTCTCTATGGTCTCCATGGTCTCTATGGTCTCTATGGTCTCTATGGGTCTCTATGGTCTCTATGGTCTCTATGGTCTCTGTGGGTCTCAATGGGTCTCTGTGGTCTCTATGGGTCTCTATGGGTCTCTATGGTCTCCATGGTCTCCATGGTCTCTATGGTCTCTATGGGTCTCTATGGTCTCTATGGTCTCTGTGGGTCTCTATGGTCTCTATGGTCTCTATGGTCTCTGTGGGTCTCTATGGGTCTCTATGGTCTCTATGGGTCTCTATGGTCTCTGTGGGTCTCTATGGTCTCTATGGTCTCTATGGTCTCTATGGGTCTCTATGGTCTCTATGGTCCCTATGGGTCTCTATGGTCTCTGTGGGTCTCTATGGTCTCTGTGGGTCTCTATGGGTCTCTATGGCCTCTATGGTTTCTATGGTCTCTATGGTCTCTATGGTCTCTGTGGGTCTCTATGGTCTCTATGGTCTCTGTGGGTCTCTATGGTCTCTGTGGGTCTCTGTGGGTCTCTATGGCCTCTATGGGTCTCTATGGTCTCTATGGGTCTCTATGTTCTCTATGGTCTCTATGGTCTCTGTGGGTCTCTGTGGGTCTCGATGGTCTCTATGGTCTCTATGGGACTCTATGGTCTCTATGGTCTCTGTGGGTCTCTATGGTCTCTATGGGTCTCTATGGTCTCTATGGTCTCTATGGTCCCTATGGGTCTCTATGGTCTCTCTGGTCTCTGTGGGTCTCTATGGTCTCTGTGGTCTCTATGGCCTCTATGGTCTCTGTGGGTCTCTATGGTCTCTATGGTCTCTGTGGGTCTCTATGGTCTCTATGGGTCTCTATGGTCTCTGAGGGTCTCTATGGTCTCTGTTGTCTCTATGGTCTCTATGGTCTCTGTGGGTCTCTATGGTCTCTATGGTCTGTAGGTCTCTATGGTCTCTGTGGGTCTCTATGGGTCTCTATGGTCTCTATGGGTCTCTATGGGTCTCTATGGTCTCTATGGGTCTCTATGGTCTCCATGGTCTCTATGGTCTCTATGGTCTCTATGGTCTCTGTGGGTATCTATGGGTCTCTATGGCCTCTATGGGTCTCTATGGTCTCTATGGGTCTCTATGGTCTCTATGGTCTCTATGGTCTCTGTGGGTCTCTACGGTCTCTGTGGGTCTCTATGGGTCTCTATGGTCTCTATGGGTCTCTATGGGTCTCTATGGTCTCCATGGTCTCTATGGTCTCTGTGGGTCTCTATGGTCTCTATGGTCTCTATGGTCCCTATGGGTCTCTACGGTCTCTATGGTCTCTGTGGGTCTCTAGGGTCTCTGTGGTCTCTATGGTCTCTATGGTCTATGTGGGTCTCTATGGTCTCTATGGTCTCTGTGGGTCTCTATGGTCTCTATGGGTCTCTGTGGTCTCTCTGGTCTCTATGGTCTCTATGGTCTTTATGGGTCTCTATGGTCTCTGTGGGTCTCTATGGTCTCTCTGGGTCTCTATGGGTCTCTATGGTCTATATGGTCTCTATGGTCTCTGTGGGTCTCTATGGGTCTCTATGGTCTCCATGGTCTCTATGGTCTCTATGGTCTCTCTGGGTCTCTATGGTCTCTCTGGGACTCTATGTTCTCTGTGGGGCTCTATGGGTCTCTATGGTCTCTGTGGGTCTCTATGGGTCTCTGTTGGTCTCTATGGGTCTCTATGGGTCTCTATGGTCTCTATGGTCTCTCTGGGACTCTATGGTCTCTGTGGGGCTCTATGGTCTCTGTGGGTCTCTATGGGTCTCTATGGGTCTCTATGGTCTCTATTGGTCTCTATGGTCTCTATGGTCTCTGTGGGTCTCTATGGTCTCTGTGGGTCTCTATGGGTCTCTATGGGTCTCTATGGTCTCTATCGTCCCTATGGGTCTCTGTGGGTCTCTATGGTCTCTGTGGTCTCTATGGTCTCTATGGTCTCTATGGTCTCTCTGTTCTCTATGGTCTCTATGTGTCTCTATGGTCTTTATGTGTCTCTATGGTCTTTATGTGTCTCTATGGTCTTTATGGGTCTCTATGGTCTCTGTGGGTCTCTATGGGTCTCTATGGTCTCTATGGGTCTCTATGGGTCTCTATGGTCTCCATGGTCTCGATGGTCTCTATGGTCTCTATGGGTCTCTATGGTCTCTATGGTCTCTGTGGGTCTCTATGGTCTCTATGGTCTCTATGGTCTCTGTGGGTCTCTATGGGTCTCTATGGTCTCTATGGGTCTCTATGGTCTCTGTGGGTCTCTATGGGTCTCTATGGTCTCTCTGGGTCCCTATGTGTCTCTATGGTCTCTATGGTCTCTGTGGGTCTCTATGGTCTCTGTGGTCTCCATGGTCTCTATGGTCTCTGAGGGTCTCTATGGTCTCTGTTGTCTCTATGATATCTATGGTCTCTGTGGGTCTCTATGGTCTCTATGGTCTGTAGGTCTCTATGGTCTCTGTGGGTCTCTATGGGTCTCTATGGTCTCTATGGGTCTCTATGGTCTCTATGGTCTCTGTGGGTCTCTATGGTATCTATGGTCTCTATGGTCTCTATGGTCTCTGTGGGTCTCTATGGGTCTCTATGGTCTCTATGGGTCTCGAAGGTCTATATGGTCTCTATGGGTCTCTATGGTCTATGTGGGTCTCTATGGTCTCTGTGGGTCTCTATGGGTCTCTATGGGTCTCTATGGTCTCTATGGGTCTCTAAGGTCTCTATGGTCTCTATGGTCCCTATGGGTCTCTATGGTCTCTATGGTCTCTGTGGGTCTCTATGGTCTCTGTGGTCTCTCTGGACTCTATGGTCTCTATGTGTCTCTATGGTCTTTATGGGTCTCTATGGTCTCTGTGGGTCTCTATGGTCTCTGTGGCTCTCTATGGGTCTCTATGGTCTATATGGTCTCTATGGTCTCTGTGGGTCTCTATGGTCTCTGTGGTCTCTATGGTCTCTCTGGTCTCTATGGTCTCTATGGGTCTCTATGGTCTCTATGGTCTCTGTGGGTCTCTATGGTCTCTGTGGGTCTCTATGGGTCTCTATGGCCTCTATAGGTCTCTATGGTCTCTATGGTCTCTATGGTCTCTGTGGGTCTCTATGGTCTCTGTGGGTCTCTATGGGTCTCTATGGTCTTTATGGGTCTCTATGGTCTCTGTGGGTCTCTATGGTCTCTGTGGGTCTCTATGGGTCTCTATGGTCTCTATGGGTCTCTATGGGTCTCTATGGTCTCCATGGTCTCGATGGTCTCTATGGTCTCTATGGGTCTCTATGGTCTCTATGGTCTCTGTGGGTCTCTATGGTCTCTATGGTCTCTCTGGGACTCTATGGTCTCTGTGGGGCTCTATGGTCTCTGTGGGTCTCTATGGGTCTCTATGGGTCTCTATGGGTCTCTATGGTCTCTATTGGTCTCTATGGTCTCTATGGTCTCTATGGTCTCTGTGGGTCTCTATGGTCTCTGTGGGTCTCTATGGGTCTCTATGGGTCTCTATGGTCTCTATGGGTCTCTATGGTCTCTGTGGTCTCTCTGGTCTCTATGGTCTCTATGTGTCTCTATGGTCTTTATTGGTCTCTATGGTCTCTGTGGGTCTCTATGGTCTCTGTGGGTCTCTATGGGTCTCTATGGTCTATATGGTCTCTATGGTCTCTGTGGGTCTCTATGGTCTCTGTGGTCTCTATGGTCTCTATGGTCTCTCTGGTCTCTATGGTCTCTATGTGTCTCTATGGTCTTTATGGGTCTCTATGGTCTCTATGGGTCTCGATGGTCTCTATGGTCTCTATGGGTCTCTATGGTCTCTATGGTCTCTGTGGGTCTCTATGGTCTCTATGGTCTCTATGGTCTCTGTGGCTCTCTATGGTTCTCTATGGTCTCTATGGGTCTCGATGGTCTATATGGTCTCTGTGGGTCTCTATGGTCTCTGTGGGTCTCTATGGTCTCTGTGGTCTCTATGGTCTCTATGGTCTCTGTGGGTCTCTATGGTCTCTATGGTCTCTGTGGGTCTCTATGGTCTCTATGGGTCTCTATGGTCTCTGAGGGTCTCTATGGTCTCTGTTGTCTCTATGGTCTCTATGGTCTCTGTGGGTCTCTATGGTCTCTATGGTCTGTAGGTCTCTATGGTCTCTGTGGGTCTCTATGGGTCTCTATGATCTCTATGGGTCTCTATGGGTCTCTATGGTCTCTGTGGGTCTCTATGGTCTCCATGGTCTCGATGGTCTCTATGGTCTCTATGGGTCTCTATGGTCTCTATGGTCTCTGTGGGTCTCTATGGTCTCTATGGTCTCTATGGTCTCTGTGGGTCTCTATGGGTCTCTATGGTCTCTATGGGTCTCTATGGTCTCTGTGGGTCTCTATGGGTCTCTATGGTCTCTGTGGGTCCCTATGGGTCTCTATGGTCTCTATGGTCTCTGTGGGTCTCTATGGTCTCTGTGGTCTCTATGGTCTCTATGGTCTCTGAGGGTCTCTATGGTCTCTATTGTCTCTATTGTATCTATGGTCTCTGTGGGTCTCTATGGTCTCTATGGTCTGTAGGTCTCTATGGTCTCTGTGGGTCTCTATGGGTCTCTATGGTCTCTATGGTCTCTATGGTCTCTCTGGGTCTCTATGGTCTCTCTGGGACTCTATGTTCTCTGTTGGGCTCTATGGGTCTCTATGGTCTCTGTGGGTCTCTATGGGTCTCTCTTGGTCTCTATGGGTCTCTATGGGTCTCTATGGTCTCTATGGTCTCTCTGGGACTCTATGGTCTCTGTGGGGCTCTATGGTCTCTGTGGGTCTCTATGGGTCTCTATGGGTCTCTATGGTCTCTATTGGTCTCTATGGTCTCTATGGGTCTCTATGGTCTCTGGCGTCTCTATGGTCTCTGTGGTCTCTATGATCCCTGTGGTTTCTATTGTCTCTGTGGGTCTCTATGGGTCTCTATGGCCTCTATGGGTCTCTATGGTCTCTGTGGGTCTCTATGGGTCTCTATGGTCTCTATGGGTCTCTATGGTCTCTATGGTCTCTATGGTCCCTATGGGTCTCAATGGTCTCTATGGTCTCTGTGGGTCTCCATGGTCTCTGTGGTCTCTATGGGTCTCTATGGTCCCTGTGGGTCTCTATGGTCTCTGTGGGTCTCTAAGGTTCTCTATGGTCTCTATTGGTCTCTATGGGTCTCTATGGTCTCTATGGGTCTCTATGGTCTCTGTGGGGCTCTATAGTCTCTGTGGGGCTCTATGGGTCTCTATGGTCTCTATGGGTCTCTATGATCTCTATGGTCTCTATGGTCTCTGTGGGTCTCTATGGTCTCTATGGGTCTCTATGGTCTCTGTGGTCTCTCTGGTCTCTATGGTCTCTATGTGTCTGTATGGTCTTTATGGGTCTCTGTGGTCTCTGTGGGTCTCTATGGTCTCTGTGGGTCTCTATGGGTCTCTATGGTCTATATGGTCTCTATGGTCTCTGTGGGTCTCTATGGTCTCTGTGGTCTCTATGGTCTCTATGGTCTCTCTGGTCTCTATGGTCTCTATGTGTCTCTATGGTCTTTATGGGTCTCTATGGTCTCTATGGGTCTCGATGGTCTCTATGGTCTCTATGGGTCTCTATGGTCTCTATGGTCTCTGTGGGTCTCTATGGTCTCTATGGTCTCTATGGTCTCTGTGGGTCTCTATGGGTCTCTATGGTCTCTATGGGTCTCGATGGTCTATATGGTCTCTATGGGTCTCTATGGTCTATGTGGGTCTCTATGGTCTCTGTGGGTCTCTATGGGTCTCTATGGGTCTCTATGGTCTCTATGGGTCTCTAAGGTCTCTATGGTCTCTATGGTCCCTATGGGTCTCTATGGTCTCTATGGTCTCTGTGGGTCTCTATGGTCTCTGTGGTCTCTCTGGACTCTATGGTCTCTATGTGTCTCTATGGTCTTTATGGGTCTCTATGGTCTCTGTGGGTCTCTATGGTCTCTGTGGCTCTCTATGGGTCTCTATGGTCTATATGGTCTCTATGGTGTCTGTGGGTCTCTATGGTCTCTGTGGTCTCTATGGTATCTCTGGTCTCTATTGTCTCTATGGGTCTCTATGGTCTCTATGGTCTCTGTGGGTCTCTATGGTCTCTGTGGGTCTCTATGGGTCTCTATGGCCTCTATGGGTCTCTATGGTCTCTATGGTCTCTATGGTCTCTGTGGGTCTCTATGGTCTCTGTGGGTCTCTATGGGTCTCTATGGTCTTTATGAGTCTCTATGGTCTCTGTGGGTCTCTATGGTCTCTGTGGGTCTCTATGGGTCTCTATGGTCTCTATGGGTCTCTATGGGTCTCTATGGTCTCCATGGTCTCGATGGTCTCTATGGTCTCTATGGGTCTCTATGGTCTCTATGGTCTCTGTGGGTCTCTATGGTCTCTATGGTCTCTCTGGGACTCTATGGTCTCTGTGGGGCTCTATGGTCTCTGTGGGTCTCTATGGGTCTCTATGGGTCTCTATGGGTCTCTATGGTCTCTATTGGTCTCTATGGTCTCTATGGTCTCTATGGTCTCTGTGGGTCTCTATGGTCTCTGTGGGTCTCTATGGGTCTCTATGGGTCTCTATGGTCTCTATGGGTCTCTATGGTCTCTGTGGTCTCTCTGGTCTCTATGGTCTCTATGTGTCTCTATGGTCTTTATTGGTCTCTATGGTCTCTGTGGGTCTCTATGGTCTCTGTGGGTCTCTATGGGTCTCTATGGTCTATATGGTCTCTATGGTCTCTGTGGGTCTCTATGGTCTCTGTGGTCTCTATGGTCTCTATGGTCTCTCTGGTCTCTATGGTCTCTATGTGTCTCTATGGTCTTTATGGGTCTCTATGGTCTCTATGGGTCTCGATGGTCTCTATGGTCTCTATGGGTCTCTATGGTCTCTATGGTCTCTGTGGGTCTCTATGGGTCTCTATGGTCTATATGGTCTCTATGGTCTCTGTGGGTCTCTATGGTCTCTGTGGTCTCTATGGTCTCTATGGTCTCTGTGGGTCTCTATGGTCTCTATGGTCTCTGTGGGTCTCTATGGTCTCTATGGGTCTCTATGGTCTCTGAGGGTCTCTATGGTCTCTGTTGTCTCTATGGTCTCTATGGTCTCTGTGGGTCTCTATGGTCTCTATGGTCTGTAGGTCTCTATGGTCTCTGTGGGTCTCTATGGGTCTCTATGATCTCTATGGGTCTCTATGGGTCTCTATGGTCTCTGTGGGTCTCTATGGTCTCCATGGTCTCGATGGTCTCTATGGTCTCTATGGGTCTCTATGGTCTCTATGGTCTCTGTGGGTCTCTATGGTCTCTATGGTCTCTATGGTCTCTGTGGGTCTCTATGGGTCTCTATGGTCTCTATGGGTCTCTATGGTCTCTGTGGGTCTCTATGGGTCTCTATGGTCTCTCTGGGTCCCTATGGGTCTCTATGGTCTCTATGGTCTCTGTGGGTCTCTATGGTCTCTGTGGTCTCTATGGTCTCTATGGTCTCTGAGGGTCTCTATGGTCTCTATTGTCTCTATTGTATCTATGGTCTCTGTGGGTCTCTATGGTCTCTATGGTCTGTAGGTCTCTATGGTCTCTGTGGGTCTCTATGGGTCTCTATGGTCTCTATGGTCTCTATGGTCTCTCTGGGTCTCTATGGTCTCTCTGGGACTCTATGTTCTCTGTGGGGCTCTATGGGTCTCTATGGTCTCTGTGGGTCTCTATGGGTCTCTCTTGGTCTCTATGGGTCTCTATGGGTCTCTATGGTCTCTATGGTCTCTCTGGGACTCTATGGTCTCTGTGGGGCTCTATGGTCTCTGTGGGTCTCTATGGGTCTCTATGGGTCTCTATGGTCTCTATTGGTCTCTATGGTCTCTATGGGTCTCTATGGTCTCTGGCGTCTCTATGGTCTCTGTGGTCTCTATGATCCCTGTGGTTTCTATTGTCTCTGTGGGTCTCTATGGGTCTCTATGGCCTCTATGGGTCTCTATGGTCTCTGTGGGTCTCTATGGGTCTCTATGGTCTCTATGGGTCTCTATGGTCTCTATGGTCTCTATGGTCCCTATGGGTCTCAATGGTCTCTATGGTCTCTGTGGGTCTCCATGGTCTCTGTGGTCT
Source organism: Columba guinea (assembly GCA_032206185.1). Classification (NCBI taxonomy): domain Eukaryota; kingdom Metazoa; phylum Chordata; class Aves; order Columbiformes; family Columbidae; genus Columba; species Columba guinea. Next base: position 83,744 of record JAVLUU010000407.1, read on the forward strand.
CTATGGGTCTCTATGGTCCCTGTGGGTCTCTATGGTCTCTGTGGGTCTCTAAGGTTCTCTATGGTCTCTATTGGTCTCTATGGGTCTCTATGGTCTCTATGTGTCTGTATGGTCTTTATGGGTCTCTGTGGTCTCTGTGGGTCTCTATGGTCTCTGTGGGTCTCTATGGGTCTCTATGGTCTATATGGTCTCTATGGTCTCTGTGGGTCTCTATGGTCTCTGTGGTCTCTATGGTCTCTATGGTCTCTCTGGTCTCTATGGTCTCTATGTGTCTCTATGGTCTTTATGGGTCTCTATGGTCTCTATGGGTCTCGATGGTCTCTATGGTCTCTATGGGTCTCTATGGTCTCTATGGTCTCTGTGGGTCTCTATGGTCTCTATGGTCTCTATGGTCTCTGTGGGTCTCTATGGGTCTCTATGGTCTCTATGGGTCTCGATGGTCTATATGGTCTCTATGGGTCTCTATGGTCTATGTGGGTCTCTATGGTCTCTGTGGGTCTCTATGGGTCTCTATGGGTCTCTATGGTCTCTATGGGTCTCTAAGGTCTCTATGGTATCTATGGTCCCTATGGGTCTCTATGGTCTCTATGGTCTCTGTGGGTCTCTATGGTCTCTGTGGTCTCTCTGGACTCTATGGTCTCTATGTGTCTCTATGGTCTTTATGGGTCTCTATGGTCTCTATGGTCTCTATGGTCTCTGTGGGTCTCTATGGTCTCTGTGGGTCTCTATGGGTCTCTATGGCCTCTATGGGTCTCTATGGTCTCTATGGTCTCTATGGTCTCTGTGGGTCTCTATGGTCTCTGTGGGTCTCTATGGGTCTCTATGGTCTTTATGAGTCTCTATGGTCTCTGTGGGTCTCTATGGTCTCTGTGGGTCTCTATGGGTCTCTATGGTCTCTATGGGTCTCTATGGGTCTCTATGGTCTCCATGGTCTCGATGGTCTCTATGGTCTCTATGGGTCTCTATGGTCTCTATGGTCTCTGTGGGTCTCTATGGTCTCTATGGTCTCTCTGGGACTCTATGGTCTCTGTGGGGCTCTATGGTCTCTGTGGGTCTCTATGGGTCTCTATGGGTCTCTATGGGTCTCTATGGTCTCTATTGGTCTCTATGGTCTCTATGGTCTCTATGGTCTCTGTGGGTCTCTATGGTCTCTGTGGGTCTCTATGGGTCTCTATGGGTCTCTATGGTCTCTATGGGTCTCTATGGTCTCTGTGGTCTCTCTGGTCTCTATGGTCTCTATGTGTCTCTATGGTCTTTATTGGTCTCTATGGTCTCTGTGGGTCTCTATGGTCTCTGTGGGTCTCTATGGGTCTCTATGGTCTATATGGTCTCTATGGTCTCTGTGGGTCTCTATGGTCTCTGTGGTCTCTATGGTCTCTATGGTCTCTCTGGTCTCTATGGTCTCTATGTGTCTCTATGGTCTTTATGGGTCTCTATGGTCTCTATGGGTCTCGATGGTCTCTATGGTCTCTATGGGTCTCTATGGTCTCTATGGTCTCTGTGGGTCTCTATGGGTCTCTATGGTCTCTATGGGTCTCTATGGTCTCTGTGGGTCTCTATGGGTCTCTATGGTCTCTCTGGGTCCCTATGGGTCTCTATGGTCTCTATGGTCTCTGTGGGTCTCTATGGTCTCTGTGGTCTCTATGGTCTCTATGGTCTCTGAGGGTCTCTATGGTCTCTATTGTCTCTATTGTATCTATGGTCTCTGTGGGTCTCTATGGTCTCTATGGTCTGTAGGTCTCTATGGTCTCTGTGGGTCTCTATGGGTCTCTATGGTCTCTATGGTCTCTATGGTCTCTCTGGGTCTCTATGGTCTCTCTGGGACTCTATGTTCTCTGTGGGGCTCTATGGGTCTCTATGGTCTCTGTGGGTCTCTATGGGTCTCTCTTGGTCTCTATGGGTCTCTATGGGTCTCTATGGTCTCTATGGTCTCTCTGGGACTCTATGGTCTCTGTGGGGCTCTATGGTCTCTGTGGGTCTCTATGGGTCTCTATGGGTCTCTATGGTCTCTATTGGTCTCTATGGTCTCTATGGGTCTCTATGGTCTCTGGCGTCTCTATGGTCTCTGTGGTCTCTATGATCCCTGTGGTTTCTATTGTCTCTGTGGGTCTCTATGGGTCTCTATGGCCTCTATGGGTCTCTATGGTCTCTGTGGGTCTCTATGGGTCTCTATGGTCTCTATGGGTCTCTATGGTCTCTATGGTCTCTATGGTCCCTATGGGTCTCAATGGTCTCTATGGTCTCTGTGGGTCTCCATGGTCTCTGTGGTCTCTATGGGTCTCTATGGTCCCTGTGGGTCTCTATGGTCTCTGTGGGTCTCTAAGGTTCTCTATGGTCTCTATTGGTCTCTATGGGTCTCTATGGTCTCTATGGGTCTCTATGGTCTCTGTGGGGCTCTATAGTCTCTGTGGGGCTCTATGGGTCTCTATGGTCTCTATGGGTCTCTATGATCTCTATGGTCTCTATGGTCTCTGTGGGTCTCTATGGTCTCTATGGGTCTCTATGGTCTCTGTGGTCTCTCTGGTCTCTATGGTCTCTATGTGTCTGTATGGTCTTTATGGGTCTCTGTGGTCTCTGTGGGTCTCTATGGTCTCTGTGGGTCTCTATGGGTCTCTATGGTCTATATGGTCTCTATGGTCTCTGTGGGTCTCTATGGTCTCTGTGGTCTCTATGGTCTCTATGGTCTCTCTGGTCTCTATGGTCTCTATGTGTCTCTATGGTCTTTATGGGTCTCTATGGTCTCTATGGGTCTCGATGGTCTCTATGGTCTCTATGGGTCTCTATGGTCTCTATGGTCTCTGTGGGTCTCTATGGTCTCTATGGTCTCTATGGTCTCTGTGGGTCTCTATGGGTCTCTATGGTCTCTATGGGTCTCGATGGTCTATATGGTCTCTATGGGTCTCTATGGTCTATGTGGGTCTCTATGGTCTCTGTGGGTCTCTATGGGTCTCTATGGGTCTCTATGGTCTCTATGGGTCTCTAAGGTCTCTATGGTATCTATGGTCCCTATGGGTCTCTATGGTCTCTATGGTCTCTGTGGGTCTCTATGGTCTCTGTGGTCTCTCTGGACTCTATGGTCTCTATGTGTCTCTATGGTCTTTATGGGTCTCTATGGTCTCTGTGGGTCTCTATGGTCTCTGTGGCTCTCTATGGGTCTCTATGGTCTATATGGTCTCTATGGTCTCTGTGGGTCTCTATGGTCTCTGTGGTCTCTATGGTATCTCTGGTCTCTATTGTCTCTATGGGTCTCTATGGTCTCTATGGTCTCTGTGGGTCTCTATGGTCTCTGTGGGTCTCTATGGGTCTCTAAGGCCTCTATGGGTCTCTATGGTCTCTATGGTCTCTATGGTCTCTGTGGGTCTCTATGGTCTCTGTGGGTCTCTATGGGTCTCTATGGTCTTTATGAGTCTCTATGGTCTCTGTGGGTCTCTATGGTCTCTGTGGGTCTCTATGGGTCTCTATGGTCTCTATGGGTCTCTATGGGTCTCTATGGTCTCCATGGTCTCGATGGTCTCTATGGTCTCTATGGGTCTCTATGGTCTCTATGGTCTCTGTGGGTCTCTATGGTCTCTATGGTCTCTCTGGGACTCTATGGTCTCTGTGGGGCTCTATGGTCTCTGTGGGTCTCTATGGGTCTCTATGGGTCTCTATGGGTCTCTATGGTCTCTATTGGTCTCTATGGTCTCTATGGTCTCTATGGTCTCTGTGGGTCTCTATGGTCTCTGTGGGTCTCTATGGGTCTCTATGGGTCTCTATGGTCTCTATGGGTCTCTATGGTCTCTGTGGTCTCTCTGGTCTCTATGGTCTCTATGTGTCTCTATGGTCTTTATTGGTCTCTATGGTCTCTGTGGGTCTCTATGGTCTCTGTGGGTCTCTATGGGTCTCTATGGTCTATATGGTCTCTATGGTCTCTGTGGGTCTCTATGGTCTCTGTGGTCTCTATGGTCTCTATGGTCTCTCTGGTCTCTATGGTCTCTATGTGTCTCTATGGTCTTTATGGGTCTCTATGGTCTCTATGGGTCTCGATGGTCTCTATGGTCTCTATGGGTCTCTATGGTCTCTATGGTCTCTGTGGGTCTCTATGGGTCTCTATGGTCTATATGGTCTCTATGGTCTCTGTGGGTCTCTATGGTCTCTGTGGTCTCTATGGTCTCTATGGTCTCTGTGGGTCTCTATGGTCTCTATGGTCTCTGTGGGTCTCTATGGTCTCTATGGGTCTCTATGGTCTCTGAGGGTCTCTATGGTCTCTGTTGTCTCTATGGTCTCTATGGTCTCTGTGGGTCTCTATGGTCTCTATGGTCTGTAGGTCTCTATGGTCTCTGTGGGTCTCTATGGGTCTCTATGATCTCTATGGGTCTCTATGGGTCTCTATGGTCTCTGTGGGTCTCTATGGTCTCCATGGTCTCGATGGTCTCTATGGTCTCTATGGGTCTCTATGGTCTCTATGGTCTCTGTGGGTCTCTATGGTCTCTATGGTCTCTATGGTCTCTGTGGGTCTCTATGGGTCTCTATGGTCTCTATGGGTCTCTATGGTCTCTGTGGGTCTCTATGGGTCTCTATGGTCTCTGTGGGTCCCTATGGGTCTCTATGGTCTCTATGGTCTCTGTGGGTCTCTATGGTCTCTGTGGTCTCTGTGGTCTCTATGGTCTCTATGGTCTCTGAGGGTCTCTATGGTCTCTATTGTCTCTATTGTATCTATGGTCTCTGTGGGTCTCTATGGTCTCTATGGTCTGTAGGTCTCTATGGTCTCTGTGGGTCTCTATGGGTCTCTATGGTCTCTATGGGTCTCTATGGGTCTCTATGGTCTCTATGGGTCTCTATGGTCTCCATGGTCTCTATGGGTCTCTATGGTCTCCATGGTCTCTATGGTCTCTATGGTCTCTCTGGGTCTCTATGGTCTCTCTGGGACTCTATGTTCTCTGTGGGGCTCTATGGGTCTCTATGGTCTCTGTGGGTCTCTATGGGTCTCTCTTGGTCTCTATGGGTCTCTATGGGTCTCTATGGTCTCTATGGTCTCTCTGGGACTCTATGGTCTCTGTGGGTCTCTATGGTCTCTATGGGTCTCTATGGTCTCTGAGGGTCTCTATGGTCTCTGTTGTCTCTATGGTCTCTATGGTCTCTGTGGGTCTCTATGGTCTCTATGGTCTGTAGGTCTCTATGGTCTCTGTGGGTCTCTATGGGTCTCTATGATCTCTATGGGTCTCTATGGGTCTCTATGGTCTCTGTGGGTCTCTATGGTCTCCATGGTCTCGATGGTCTCTATGGTCTCTATGGGTCTCTATGGTCTCTATGGTCTCTGTGGGTCTCTATGGTCTCTATGGTCTCTATGGTCTCTGTGGGTCTCTATGGGTCTCTATGGTCTCTATGGGTCTCTATGGTCTCTGTGGGTCTCTATGGGTCTCTATGGTCTCTCTGGGTCCCTATGGGTCTCTATGGTCTCTATGGTCTCTGTGGGTCTCTATGGTCTCTGTGGTCTCTATGGTCTCTATGGTCTCTGAGGGTCTCTATGGTCTCTATTGTCTCTATTGTATCTATGGTCTCTGTGGGTCTCTATGGTCTCTATGGTCTGTAGGTCTCTATGGTCTCTGTGGGTCTCTATGGGTCTCTATGGTCTCTATGGTCTCTATGGTCTCTCTGGGTCTCTATGGTCTCTCTGGGACTCTATGTTCTCTGTGGGGCTCTATGGGTCTCTATGGTCTCTGTGGGTCTCTAAGGGTCTCTCTTGGTCTCTATGGGTCTCTATGGGTCTCTATGGTCTCTATGGTCTCTCTGGGACTCTATGGTCTCTGTGGGGCTCTATGGTCTCTGTGGGTCTCTATGGGTCTCTATGGGTCTCTATGGTCTCTATTGGTCTCTATGGTCTCTATGGGTCTCTATGGTCTCTGGCGTCTCTATGGTCTCTGTGGTCTCTATGATCCCTGTGGTTTCTATTGTCTCTGTGGGTCTCTATGGGTCTCTATGGCCTCTATGGGTCTCTATGGTCTCTGTGGGTCTCTATGGGTCTCTATGGTCTCTATGGGTCTCTATGGTCTCTATGGTCTCTATGGTCCCTATGGGTCTCAATGGTCTCTATGGTCTCTGTGGGTCTCCATGGTCTCTGTGGTCTCTATGGGTCTCTATGGTCCCTGTGGGTCTCTATGGTCTCTGTGGGTCTCTAAGGTTCTCTATGGTCTCTATTGGTCTCTATGGGTCTCTATGGTCTCTATGGGTCTCTATGGTCTCTGTGGGGCTCTATAGTCTCTGTGGGGCTCTATGGGTCTCTATGGTCTCTATGGGTCTCTATGATCTCTATGGTCTCTATGGTCTCTGTGGGTCTCTATGGTCTCTATGGGTCTCTATGGTCTCTGTGGTCTCTCTGGTCTCTATGGTCTCTATGTGTCTGTATGGTCTTTATGGGTCTCTGTGGTCTCTGTGGGTCTCTATGGTCTCTGTGGGTCTCTATGGGTCTCTATGGTCTATATGGTCTCTATGGTCTCTGTGGGTCTCTATGGTCTCTGTGGTCTCTATGGTCTCTATGGTCTCTCTGGTCTCTATGGTCTCTATGTGTCTCTATGGTCTTTATGGGTCTCTATGGTCTCTATGGGTCTCGATGGTCTCTATGGTCTCTATGGGTCTCTATGGTCTCTATGGTCTCTGTGGGTCTCTATGGTCTCTATGGTCTCTATGGTCTCTGTGGGTCTCTATGGGTCTCTATGGTCTCTATGGGTCTCGATGGTCTATATGGTCTCTATGGGTCTCTATGGTCTATGTGGGTCTCTATGGTCTCTGTGGGTCTCTATGGGTCTCTATGGGTCTCTATGGTCTCTATGGGTCTCTAAGGTCTCTATGGTATCTATGGTCCCTATGGGTCTCTATGGTCTCTATGGTCTCTGTGGGTCTCTATGGTCTCTGTGGTCTCTCTGGACTCTATGGTCTCTATGTGTCTCTATGGTCTTTATGGGTCTCTATGGTCTCTGTGGGTCTCTATGGTCTCTGTGGCTCTCTATGGGTCTCTATGGTCTATATGGTCTCTATGGTCTCTGTGGGTCTCTATGGTCTCTGTGGTCTCTATGGTATCTCTGGTCTCTATTGTCTCTATGGGTCTCTATGGTCTCTATGGTCTCTGTGGGTCTCTATGGTCTCTGTGGGTCTCTATGGGTCTCTATGGCCTCTATGGGTCTCTATGGTCTCTATGGTCTCTATGGTCTCTGTGGGTCTCTATGGTCTCTGTGGGTCTCTATGGGTCTCTATGGTCTTTATGAGTCTCTATGGTCTCTGTGGGTCTCTATGGTCTCTGTGGGTCTCTATGGGTCTCTATGGTCTCTATGGGTCTCTATGGGTCTCTATGGTCTCCATGGTCTCGATGGTCTCTATGGTCTCTATGGGTCTCTATGGTCTCTATGGTCTCTGTGGGTCTCTATGGTCTCTATGGTCTCTCTGGGACTCTATGGTCTCTGTGGGGCTCTATGGTCTCTGTGGGTCTCTATGGGTCTCTATGGGTCTCTATGGGTCTCTATGGTCTCTATTGGTCTCTATGGTCTCTATGGTCTCTATGGTCTCTGTGGGTCTCTATGGTCTCTGTGGGTCTCTATGGGTCTCTATGGGTCTCTATGGTCTCTATGGGTCTCTATGGTCTCTGTGGTCTCTCTGGTCTCTATGGTCTCTATGTGTCTCTATGGTCTTTATTGGTCTCTATGGTCTCTGTGGGTCTCTATGGTCTCTGTGGGTCTCTATGGGTCTCTATGGTCTATATGGTCTCTATGGTCTCTGTGGGTCTCTATGGTCTCTGTGGTCTCTATGGTCTCTATGGTCTCTCTGGTCTCTATGGTCTCTATGTGTCTCTATGGTCTTTATGGGTCTCTATGGTCTCTATGGGTCTCGATGGTCTCTATGGTCTCTATGGGTCTCTATGGTCTCTATGGTCTCTGTGGGTCTCTATGGGTCTCTATGGTCTATATGGTCTCTATGGTCTCTGTGGGTCTCTATGGTCTCTGTGGTCTCTATGGTCTCTATGGTCTCTGTGGGTCTCTATGGTCTCTATGGTCTCTGTGGGTCTCTATGGTCTCTATGGGTCTCTATGGTCTCTGAGGGTCTCTATGGTCTCTGTTGTCTCTATGGTCTCTATGGTCTCTGTGGGTCTCTATGGTCTCTATGGTCTGTAGGTCTCTATGGTCTCTGTGGGTCTCTATGGGTCTCTATGATCTCTATGGGTCTCTATGGGTCTCTATGGTCTCTGTGGGTCTCTATGGTCTCCATGGTCTCGATGGTCTCTATGGTCTCTATGGGTCTCTATGGTCTCTATGGTCTCTGTGGGTCTCTATGGTCTCTATGGTCTCTATGGTCTCTGTGGGTCTCTATGGGTCTCTATGGTCTCTATGGGTCTCTATGGTCTCTGTGGGTCTCTATGGGTCTCTATGGTCTCTGTGGGTCCCTATGGGTCTCTATGGTCTCTATGGTCTCTGTGGGTCTCTATGGTCTCTGTGGTCTCTGTGGTCTCTATGGTCTCTATGGTCTCTGAGGGTCTCTATGGTCTCTATTGTCTCTATTGTATCTATGGTCTCTGTGGGTCTCTATGGTCTCTATGGTCTGTAGGTCTCTATGGTCTCTGTGGGTCTCTATGGGTCTCTATGGTCTCTATGGGTCTCTATGGGTCTCTATGGTCTCTATGGGTCTCTATGGTCTCCATGGTCTCTATGGGTCTCTATGGTCTCCATGGTCTCTATGGTCTCTATGGTCTCTCTGGGTCTCTATGGTCTCTCTGGGACTCTATGTTCTCTGTTGGGCTCTATGGGTCTCTATGGTCTCTGTGGGTCTCTATGGGTCTCTCTTGGTCTCTATGGGTCTCTATGGGTCTCTATGGTCTCTATGGTCTCTCTGGGACTCTATGGTCTCTGTGGGGCTCTATGGTCTCTGTGGGTCTCTATGGGTCTCTATGGGTCTCTATGGTCTCTATTGGTCTCTATGGTCTCTATGGGTCTCTATGGTCTCTGGCGTCTCTATGGTCTCTGTGGTCTCTATGATCCCTGTGGTTTCTATGGTCTCTGTGGGTCTCTATGGGTCTCTATGGCCTCTATGGGTCTCTATGGTCTCTGTGGGTCTCTATGGGTCTCTATGGTCTCTATGGGTCTCTATGGTCTCTATGGTCTCTATGGTCCCTATGGGTCTCAATGGTCTCTATGGTCTCTGTGGGTCTCCATGGTCTCTGTGGTCTCTATGGGTCTCTATGGTCCCTGTGGGTCTCTATGGTCTCTGTGGGTCTCTAAGGTTCTCTATGGTCTCTATTGGTCTCTATGGGTCTCTATGGTCTCTATGGGTCTCTATGGTCTCTGTGGGGCTCTATAGTCTCTGTGGGGCTCTATGGGTCTCTATGGTCTCTATGGGTCTCTATGATCTCTATGGTCTCTATGGTCTCTGTGGGTCTCTATGGTCTCTATGGGTCTCTATGGTCTCTGTGGTCTCTCTGGTCTCTATGGTCTCTATGTGTCTGTATGGTCTTTATGGGTCTCTGTGGTCTCTGTGGGTCTCTATGGTCTCTGTGGGTCTCTATGGGTCTCTATGGTCTATATGGTCTCTATGGTCTCTGTGGGTCTCTATGGTCTCTGTGGTCTCTATGGTCTCTATGGTCTCTCTGGTCTCTATGGTCTCTATGTGTCTCTATGGTCTTTATGGGTCTCTATGGTCTCTATGGGTCTCGATGGTCTCTATGGTCTCTATGGGTCTCTATGGTCTCTATGGTCTCTCTGGTCTCTATGGTCTCTATGGTCTCTATGGTCTCTGTGGGTCTCTATGGGTCTCTATGGTCTCTATGGTTCTCGATGGTCTATATGGTCTCTATGGGTCTCTATGGTCTATGTGGGTCTCTATGGTCTCTGTGGGTCTCTATGGGTCTCTATGGGTCTCTATGGTCTCTATGGGTCTCTAAGGTCTCTATGGTCTCTATGGTCCCTATGGGTCTCTATGGTCTCTATGGTCTCTGTGGGTCTCTATGGTCTCTGTGGTCTCTCTGGACTCTATGGTCTCTATGTGTCTCTATGGTCTTTATGGGTCTCTATGGTCTCTGTGGGTCTCTATGGTCTCTGTGGCTCTCTATGGGTCTCTATGGTCTATATGGTCTCTATGGTCTCTGTGGGTCTCTATGGTCTCTGTGGTCTCTATGGTCTCTCTGGTCTCTATGGTCTCTATGGGTCTCTATGGTCTCTATGGTCTCTGTGGGTCTCTATGGTCTCTGTGGGTCTCTATGGGTCTCTATGGCCTCTATGGGTCTCTATGGTCTCTATGGTCTCTATGGTCTCTGTGGGTCTCTATGGTCTCTGTGGGTCTCTATGGGTCTCTATGGTCTTTATGGGTCTCTATGGTCTCTGTGGGTCTCTATGGTCTCTGTGGGTCTCTATGGGTCTCTATGGTCTCTATGGGTCTCTATGGGTCTCTATGGTCTCCATGGTCTCGATGGTCTCTATGGTCTCTATGGGTCTCTATGGTCTCTATGGTCTCTGTGGGTCTCTATGGTCTCTATGGTCTCTCTGGGACTCTATGGTCTCTGTGGGGCTCTATGGTCTCTGTGGGTCTCTATGGGTCTCTATGGGTCTCTATGGGTCTCTATGGTCTCTATTGGTCTCTATGGTCTCTATGGTCTCTATGGTCTCTGTGGGTCTCTATGGTCTCTGTGGGTCTCTATGGGTCTCTATGGGTCTCTATGGTCTCTATGGGTCTCTATGGTCTCTGTGGTCTCTCTGGTCTCTATGGTCTCTATGTGTCTCTATGGTCTTTATTGGTCTCTATGGTCTCTGTGGGTCTCTATGGTCTCTGTGGGTCTCTATGGGTCTCTATGGTCTATATGGTCTCTATGGTCTCTGTGGGTCTCTATGGTCTCTGTGGTCTCTATGGTCTCTATGGTCTCTCTGGTCTCTATGGTCTCTATGTGTCTCTATGGTCTTTATGGGTCTCTATGGTCTCTATGGGTCTCGATGGTCTCTATGGTCTCTATTGGTCTCTAAGGTCTCTATGTTCTCTGTGGGTCTCTATGGGTCTCTATGGTCTATATGGTCTCTATGGTCTCTGTGGGTCTCTATGGTCTCTGTGGTCTCTATGGTCTCTATGGTCTCTGTGGGTCTCTATGGTCTCTATGGTCTCTGTGGGTCTCTATGGTCTCTATGGGTCTCTATGGTCTCTGAGGGTCTCTATGGTCTCTGTTGTCTCTATGGTCTCTAGGGTCTCTGTGGTCTCTATGGTCTCTATGGTCTCTGTGGGTCTCTATGGTCTCTATGGTCTCTGTGGGTCTCTATGGTCTCTATGGGTCTCTGTGGTCTCTATGGTCTCTATGGTCTTTATGGGTCTCTATGGTCTCTGTGGGTCTCTATGGTCTCTCTGGGTCTCTATGGGTCTCTATGGTCTATATGGTCTCTATGGTCTCTGTGGGTCTCTATGGGTCTCTATGGTCTCCATGGTCTCTATGGTCTCTATGGTCTCTGTGGGTCTCTATGGTCTCTGTGGGTCTCTATGGGTCTCTATGGGTCTCTATGGTCTCTATGGGTCTCTATGGTCTCTGTGGTCTCTCTGGTCTCTATGGTCTCTATGTGTCTCTATGGTCTTTATTGGTCTCTATGGTCTCTGTGGGTCTCTATGGTCTCTGTGGGTCTCTATGGGTCTCTATGGTCTATATGGTCTCTATGGTCTCTGTGGGTCTCTATGGTCTCTGTGGTCTCTATGGTCTCTATGGTCTCTCTGGTCTCTATGGTCTCTATGTGTCTCTATGGTCTTTATGGGTCTCTATGGTCTCTATGGGTCTCGATGGTCTCTATGGTCTCTATTGGTCTCTATGGTCTCTATGTTCTCTGTGGGTCTCTATGGGTCTCTATGGTCTATATGGTCTCTATGGTCTCTGTGGGTCTCAATGGTCTCTGTGGTCTCTATGGTCTCTATGGTCTCTGTGGGTCTCTATGGTCTCTATGGTCTCTATGGTCTCTCTGGTCTCTATGGTCTCTATGTGTCTCTATGGTCTTTATGGGTCTCTATGGTCTCTATGGGTCTCGATGGTCTCTATGGTCTCTATGGGTCTCTATGGTCTCTATGGTCTCTGTGGGTCTCTATGGTCTCTATGGTCTCTATGGTCTCTGTGGGTCTCTATGGGTCTCTATGGTCTCTATGGGTCTCGATGGTCTATATGGTCTCTATGGTCTCTGTGGGTCTCTATGGTCTCTGTGGTCTCTATGGTCTCTATGGTCTCTGTGGGTCTCTATGGGTCTCTATGGTCTATATGGTCTCTATGGTCTCTGTGGGTCTCTATGGTCTCTGTGGTCTCTATGGTCTCTATGGTCTCTCTGGTCTCTATGGTCTCTATGTGTCTCTATGGTCTTTATGGGTCTCTATGGTCTCTATGGGTCTCGATGGTCTCTATGGTCTCTATGGGTCTCTATGGTCTCTATGGTCTCTGTGGGTCTCTATGGTCTCTATGGTCTCTATGGTCTCTGTGGGTCTCTATGGGTCTCTATGGTCTCTATGGGTCTCGATGGTCTATATGGTCTCTATGGGTCTCTATGGTCTATGTGGGTCTCTATGGTCTCTGTGGGTCTCTATGGGTCTCTATGGGTCTCTATGGTCTCTATGGGTCTCTAAGGTCTCTATGGTCTCTATGGTCCCTATGGGTCTCTATGGTCTCTATGGTCTCTGTGGGTCTCTATGGTCTCTGTGGTCTCTCTGGACTCTATGGTCTCTATGTGTCTCTATGGTCTTTATGGGTCTCTATGGTCTCTGTGGGTCTCTATGGTCTCTGTGGCTCTCTATGGGTCTCTATGGTCTATATGGTCTCTATGGTCTCTGTGGGTCTCTATGGTCTCTGTGGTCTCTATGGTCTCTCTGGTCTCTATGGTCTCTATGGGTCTCTATGGTCTCTATGGTCTCTGTGGGTCTCTATGGTCTCTGTGGGTCTCTATGGGTCTCTATGGCCTCTATGGGTCTCTATGGTCTCTATGGTCTCTATGGTCTCTGTGGGTCTCTATGGTCTCTGTGGGTCTCTATGGGTCTCTATGGTCTTTATGGGTCTCTATGGTCTCTGTGGGTCTCTATGGTCTCTGTGGGTCTCTATGGGTCTCTATGGTCTCTATGGGTCTCTATGGGTCTCTATGGTCTCCATGGTCTCGATGGTCTCTATGGTCTCTATGGGTCTCTATGGTCTCTATGGTCTCTGTGGGTCTCTATGGTGTCTATGGTCTCTCTGGGACTCTATGGTCTCTGTGGGGCTCTATGGTCTCTGTGGGTCTCTATGGGTCTCTATGGGTCTCTATGGGTCTCTATGGTCTCTATTGGTCTCTATGGTCTCTATGGTCTCTATGGTCTCTCTGGGTCTCTATGGTCTCTGTGGGTCTCTATGGGTCTCTATGGGTCTCTATGGTCTCTATGGGTCTCTATGGTCTCTGTGGTCTCTCTGGTCTCTATGGTCTCTATGTGTCTCTATGGTCTTTATTGGTCTCTATGGTCTCTGTGGGTCTCTATGGTCTCTGTGGGTCTCTATGGGTCTCTATGGTCTATATGGTCTCTATGGTCTCTGTGGGTCTCTATGGTCTCTGTGGTCTCTATGGTCTCTATGGTCTCTCTGGTCTCTATGGTCTCTATGTGTCTCTATGGTCTTTATGGGTCTCTATGGTCTCTATGGGTCTCGATGGTCTCTATGGTCTCTATGGGTCTCTATGGTCTCTATGGTCTCTGTGGGTCTCTATGGTCTCTATGGTCTCTATGGTCTCTGTGGGTCTCTATGGGTCTCTATGGTCTCTATGGGTCTCGATGGTCTATATGGTCTCTATGGGTCTCTATGGTCTCTGTGGGTCTCTATGGTCTCTGTGGGTCTCTATGGGTCTCTATGGGTCTCTATGGTCTCTATGGGTCTCTAAGGTCTCTATGGTCTCTATGGTCCCTATGGGTCTCTATGGTCTCTATGGTCTCTGTGGGTCTCTATGGCCTCTGTGGTCTCTATGGTCTCTATGGTCTCTGTGGGTCTCTATGGTCTCTATGGGTCTCTATGATCTCTGTGGTCTCTCTGGTCTCTATGGTCTCTATGTGTCTGTATGGTCTTTATGGGTCTCTATGGTCTCTGTGGGTTTCTATGGTCTCTGTGGGTCTCTATGGGTCTCTATGGTCTATATGGTCTCTATGGTCTCTGTGGGTCTCTATGGTCTCTGTGGTCTCTATGGTCTCTATGGTCTCTCTGGTCTCTATGGTGTCTATGGGTCTCTATGGTCTCTATGGTCTCTGTGGGTCTCTATGGTCTCTGTGGGTCTCTATGGGTCTCTATGGCCTCTATGGGTCTCTATGGTCTCTATGGTCTCTATGGTCTCTGTGGGTCTCTATGGTCTCTGTGGGTCTCTATGGGTCTCTATGGTCTCTATGGGTCTCTATGGGTCTCTATGGTCTCTATGGGTCTCTATGGTCTCCATGGTCTCGATGGTCTCTATGGTCTCTCTGGGTCTCTATGGTCTCTATGGTCTCTGTGGGTCTCTATGGTCTCTATGGGTCTCTATGGTCTCTATGGTCTCTATGGTCCCTATGGGTCTCTATGGTCTCTATGGTCTCTGTGGGTCTCTATGGTCTCTATGGGTCTCTATGGTCTCTGAGGGTCTCTATGGTCTCTGTTGTCTCTATGGTCTCTATGGTCTCTGTGGGTCTCTATGGTCTCTATGGTCTGTAGGTCTCTATGGTCTCTGTGGGTCTCTATGGTCTCTATGGTCTCTATGGTCCCTATGGGTCTCTACGGTCTCTATGGTCTCTGTGGGTCTCTAGGGTCTCTGTGGTCTCTATGGTCTCTATGGTCTCTGTGGGTCTCTATGGTCTCTATGGTCTCTGTGGGTCTCTATGGTCTCTATGGGTCTCTGTGGTCTCTCTGGTCTCTATGGTCTCTATGGTCTTTATGGGTCTCTATGGTCTCTGTGGGTCTCTATGGTCTCTCTGGGTCTCTATGGGTCTCTATGGTCTATATGGTCTCTATGGTCTCTGTGGGTCTCTATGGGTCTCTATGGTCTCCATGGTCTCTATGGTCTCTATGGTCTCTGTGGGTCTCTATGGTCTCTGTGGGTCTCTATGGGTCTCTATGGGTCTCTATGGTCTCTATGGGTCTCTATGGTCTCTGTGGTCTCTCTGGTCTCTATGGTCTCTATGTGTCTCTATGGTCTTTATTGGTCTCTATGGTCTCTGTGGGTCTCTATGGTCTCTGTGGGTCTCTATGGGTCTCTATGGTCTATATGGTCTCTATGGTCTCTGTGGGTCTCTATGGTCTCTGTGGTCTCTATGGTCTCTATGGTCTCTCTGGTCTCTATGGTCTCTATGTGTCTCTATGGTCTTTATGGGTCTCTATGGTCTCTATGGGTCTCGATGGTCTCTATGGTCTCTATTGGTCTCTATGGTCTCTATGTTCTCTGTGGGTCTCTATGGGTCTCTATGGTCTATATGGTCTCTATGGTCTCTGTGGGTCTCTATGGTCTCTGTGGTCTCTATGGTCTCTATGGTCTCTGTGGGTCTCTATGGTCTCTATGGTCTCTGTGGGTCTCTATGGTCTCTATGGGTCTCTATGGTCTCTGAGGGTCTCTATGGTCTCTGTTGTCTCTATGGTCTCTATGGTCTCTGTGGGTCTCTATGGTCTCTATGGTCTGTAGGTCTCTATGGTCTCTGTGGGTCTCTATGGGTCTCTATGATCTCTATGGGTCTCTATGGGTCTCTATGGTCTCTGTGGGTCTCTATGGTCTCCATGGTCTCGATGGTCTCTATGGTCTCTATGGGTCTCTATGGTCTCTATGGTCTCTGTGGGTCTCTATGGTCTCTATGGTCTCTATGGTCTCTGTGGGTCTCTATGGGTCTCTATGGTCTCTATGGGTCTCTATGGTCTCTGTGGGTCTCTATGGGTCTCTATGGTCTCTGTGGGTCCCTATGGGTCTCTATGGTCTCTATGGTCTCTGTGGGTCTCTATGGTCTCCGTGGTCTCTATGGTCTCTATGGTCTCTGAGGGTCTCTATGGTCTCTATTGTCTCTATTGTATCTATGGTCTCTGTGGGTCTCTATGGTCTCTATGGTCTGTAGGTCTCTATGGTCTCTGTGGGTCTCTATGGGTCTCTATGGTCTCTATGGGTCTCTATGGGTCTCTATGGTCTCTATGGGTCTCTATGGTCTCCATGGTCTCTATGGGTCTCTATGGTCTCCATGGTCTCTATGGTCTCTATGGTCTCTCTGGGTCTCTATGGTCTCTCTGGGACTCTATGTTCTCTGTGGGGCTCTATGGGTCTCTATGGTCTCTGTGGGTCTCTATGGGTCTCTCTTGGTCTCTATGGGTTTCTATGGGTCTCTATGGTCTCTATGGTCTCTCTGGGACTCTATGGTCTCTGTGGGGCTCTATGGTCTCTGTGGGTCTCTATGGGTCTCTATGGGTCTCTATGGTCTCTATTGGTCTCTATGGTCTCTATGGGTCTCTATGGTCTCTGGCGTCTCTATGGTCTCTGTGGTCTCTATGATCCCTGTGGTTTCTATGGTCTCTGTGGGTCTCTATGGGTCTCTATGGCCTCTATGGGTCTCTATGATCTCTGTGGGTCTCTATGGGTCTCTATGGTCTCTATGGGTCTCTATGGTCTCTATGGTCTCTATGGTCCCTATGGGTCTCAATGGTCTCTATGGTCTCTGTGGGTCTCCATGGTCTCTGTGGTCTCTATGGGTCTCTATGGTCCCTGTGGGTCTCTATGGTCTCTGTGGGTCTCTAAGGTTCTCTATGGTCTCTATTGGTCTCTATGGGTCTCTATGGTCTCTATGGGTCTCTATGGTCTCTGTGGGGCTCTATAGTCTCTGTGGGGCTCTATGGGTCTCTATGGTCTCTATGGGTCTCTATGATCTCTATGGTCTCTATGGTCTCTGTGGGTCTCTATGGTCTCTATGGGTCTCTATGGTCTCTGTGGTCTCTCTGGTCTCTATGGTCTCTATGTGTCTGTATGGTCTTTATGGGTCTCTGTGGTCTCTGTGGGTCTCTATGGTCTCTGTGGGTCTCTATGGGTCTCTATGGTCTCTATGGTCTCTATGGTCTCTGTGGGTCTCTATGGTCTCTGTGGTCTCTATGGTCTCTATGGTCTCTCTGGTCTCTATGGTCTCTATGTGTCTCTATGGTCTTTATGGGTCTCTATGGTCTCTATGGGTCTCGATGGTCTCTATGGTCTCTATGGGTCTCTATGGTCTCTATGGTCTCTGTGGGTCTCTATGGTCTCTATGGTCTCTATGGTCTCTGTGGGTCTCTATGGGTCTCTATGGTCTCTATGGGTCTCGATGGTCTATATGGTCTCTATGGGTCTCTATGGTCTATGTGGGTCTCTATGGTCTCTGTGGGTCTCTATGGGTCTCTATGGGTCTCTATGGTCTCTATGGGTCTCTAAGGTCTCTATGGTCTCTATGGTCCCTATGGGTCTCTATGGTCTCTATGGTCTCTGTGGGTCTCTATGGTCTCTGTGGTCTCTCTGGACTCTATGGTCTCTATGTGTCTCTATGGTCTTTATGGGTCTCTATGGTCTCTGTGGGTCTCTATGGTCTCTGTGGCTCTCTATGGGTCTCTATGGTCTATATGGTCTCTATGGTCTCTGTGGGTCTCTATGGTCTCTGTGGTCTCTATGGTCTCTCTGGTCTCTATGGTCTCTATGGGTCTCTATGGTCTCTATGGTCTCTGTGGGTCTCTATGGTCTCTGTGGGTCTCTATGGGTCTCTATGGCCTCTATGGGTCTCTATGGTCTCTATGGTCT
Organism: Columba guinea; assembly: GCA_032206185.1. NCBI lineage: Eukaryota > Metazoa > Chordata > Aves > Columbiformes > Columbidae > Columba > Columba guinea. The sequence goes on from JAVLUU010000407.1 coordinate 101,473, forward strand.
CTATGGTCTCTGTGGGTCTCTATGGTCTCTGTGGGTCTCTATGGGTCTCTATGGTCTTTATGGGTCTCTATGGTCTCTGTGGGTCTCTATGGTCTCTGTGGGTCTCTATGGGTCTCTATGGTCTCTATGGGTCTCTATGGGTCTCTATGGTCTCCATGGTCTCGATGGTCTCTATGGTCTCTATGGGTCTCTATGGTCTCTATGGTCTCTGTGGGTCTCTATGGTCTCTATGGTCTCTCTGGGACTCTATGGTCTCTGTGGGGCTCTATGGTCTCTGTGGGTCTCTATGGGTCTCTATGGGTCTCTATGGGTCTCTATGGTTTCTATTGGTCTCTATGGTCTCTATGGTCTCTATGGTCTCTCTGGGTCTCTATGGTCTCTGTGGGTCTCTATGGGTCTCTATGGGTCTCTATGGTCTCTATGGGTCTCTATGGTCTCTGTGGTCTCTCTGGTCTCTATGGTCTCTATGTGTCTCTATGGTCTTTATTGGTCTCTATGGTCTCTGTGGGTCTCTATGGTCTCTGTGGGTCTCTATGGGTCTCTATGGTCTATATGGTCTCTATGGTCTCTGTGGGTCTCTATGGTCTCTGTGGTCTCTATGGTCTCTATGGTCTCTCTGGTCTCTATGGTCTCTATGTGTCTCTATGGTCTTTATGGGTCTCTATGGTCTCTATGGGTCTCGATGGTCTCTATGGTCTCTATGGGTCTCTATGGTCTCTATGGTCTCTGTGGGTCTCTATGGTCTCTATGGTCTCTATGGTCTCTGTGGGTCTCTATGGGTCTCTATGGTCTCTATGGGTCTCGATGGTCTATATGGTCTCTATGGGTCTCTATGGTCTCTGTGGGTCTCTATGGTCTCTGTGGGTCTCTATGGGTCTCTATGGGTCTCTATGGTCTCTATGGGTCTCTAAGGTCTCTATGGTCTCTATGGTCCCTATGGGTCTCTATGGTCTCTATGGTCTCTGTGGGTCTCTATGGTCTCTGTGGTCTCTATGGTCTCTATGGTCTCTGTGGGTCTCTATGGTCTCTATGGGTCTCTATGGTCTCTGTGGTCTCTCTGGTCTCTATGGTCTCTATGTGTCTGTATGGTCTTTATGGGTCTCTATGGTCTCTGTGGGTTTCTATGGTCTCTGTGGGTCTCTATGGGTCTCTATGGTCTATATGGTCTCTATGGTCTCTGTGGGTCTCTATGGTCTCTGTGGTCTCTATGGTCTCTATGGTCTCTCTGGTCTCTATGGTGTCTATGGGTCTCTATGGTCTCTATGGTCTCTGTGGGTCTCTATGGTCTCTGTGGGTCTCTATGGGTCTCTATGGCCTCTATGGGTCTCTATGGTCTCTATGGTCTCTATGGTCTCTGTGGGTCTCTATGGTCTCTGTGGGTCTCTATGGGTCTCTATGGTCTCTATGGGTCTCTATGGGTCTCTATGGTCTCTATGGGTCTCTATGGTCTCCATGGTCTCGATGGTCTCTATGGTCTCTCTGGGTCTCTATGGTCTCTATGGTCTCTGTGGGTCTCTATGGTCTCTATGGGTCTCTATGGTCTCTATGGTCTCTATGGTCCCTATGGGTCTCTATGGTCTATATGGTCTCTGTGGGTCTCTATGGTCTCTATGGGTCTCTATGGTCTCTGAGGGTCTCTATGGTCTCTGTTGTCTCTATGGTCTCTATGGTCTCTGTGGGTCTCTATGGTCTCTATGGTCTGTAGGTCTCTATGGTCTCTGTGGGTCTCTATGGTCTCTATGGTCTCTATGGTCCCTATGGGTCTCTACGGTCTCTATGGTCTCTGTGGGTCTCTAGGGTCTCTGTGGTCTCTATGGTCTCTATGGTCTCTGTGGGTCTCTATGGTCTCTATGGTCTCTGTGGGTCTCTATGGTCTCTATGGGTCTCTGTGGTCTCTCTGGTCTCTATGGTCTCTATGGTCTTTATGGGTCTCTATGGTCTCTGTGGGTCTCTATGGTCTCTCTGGGTCTCTATGGGTCTCTATGGTCTATATGGTCTCTATGGTCTCTGTGGGTCTCTATGGGTCTCTATGGTCTCCATGGTCTCTATGGTCTCTATGGTCTCTCTGGGTCTCTATGGTCTCTCTGGGACTCTATGTTCTCTGTGGGGCTCTATGGGTCTCTATGGTCTCTGTGGGTCTCTATGGGTCTCTGTTGGTCTCTATGGGTCTCTATGGGTCTCTATGGTCTCTATGGTCTCTCTGGGACTCTATGGTCTCTGTGGGGCTCTATGGTCTCTGTGGGTCTCTATGGTTCTCTATGGGTCTCTATGGTCTCTATTGGTCTCTATGGTCTCTATGGTCTCTGTGGGTCTCTATGGTCTCTGTGGGTCTCTATGGGTCTCTATGGGTCTCTATGGTCTCTATCGTCCCTATGGGTCTCTGTGGGTCTCTATGGTCTCTGTGGTCTCTATGGTCTCTATGGTCTCTATGGTCTCTCTGGTCTCTATGGTCTCTATGTGTCTCTATGGTCTTTATGTGTCTCTATGGTCTTTATGTGTCTCTATGGTCTTTATGGGTCTCTATGGTCTCTGTGGGTCTCTATGGGTCTCTATGGTCTCTATGGGTCTCTATGGGTCTCTATGGTCTCTGTGGGTCTCTATGGGTCTCTATGGTCTCTATGGGTCTCTATGGTCTCTATTGTCTCTGTGGGTCTCTATGGTCTCTATGGTCTCTATGGTCTCTGTGGGTCTCTATGGGTCTCTATGGTCTCTATGGGTCTCTATGGTCTCTGTGGGTCTCTATGGGTCTCTAAGGTCTCTCTGGGTCCCTATGTGTCTCTATGGTCTGTATGGTCTCTGTGGGTCTCTATGGTCTCTGTGGTCTCCATGGTCTCTATGGTCTCTGAGGGTCTCTATGGTCTCTGTTGTCTCTATGATATCTATGGTCTCTGTGGGTCTCTATGGTCTCTATGGTCTGTAGGTCTCTATGGTCTCTGTGGGTCTCTATGGGTCTCTATGGTCTCTATGGGTCTCTATGGGTCTCTATGGTCTCTATGGGTCTCTATGGTCTCTATGGTCTCTGTGGGTCTCTATGGGTCTCTATGGCCTCTATGGGACTCTATGGGTCTCTATGGTCTCCATGGTCTCTATGGTCTCTATGGTCTCTATGGGTCTCTATGGTCTCTATGGTCTCTATGGTCCCTATGGGTCTCTATGGGTCTCTATGGTCTCTATGGTTCTCTATGGGTCTCTATGGTCTCCATGGTCTCGATGGTCTCTATGGTCTCTATGGGACTCTATGGTCTCTATGGTCTCTGTGGGTCTCTATGGTCTCTATGGTCTCTATGGTGTCTGTGGGTCTCTATGGGTCTCTATGGTCTCTATGGGTCTCTATGGTCTCTGTGGGTCTCTATGGTCTCTATGGTCTCTATGGTCTCTATGGGTCTCTATGGTCTCTATGGTCCCTATGGGTCTCTATGGTCTCTATGGTCTCTGTGGGTCTCTATGGTCTCTGTGGTCTCTATGGTCTCTATGGTCTCTGTGGGTCTCTATGGTCTCTATGGTCTCTGTGGGTCTCTATGGTCTCTATGTGTCTCTATGGTCTCTGAGGGTCTCTATGGTCTCTGTTGTCTCTATGGTCTCTATGGTCTCTATGGGTCTCTATGGTCTCTATGGTCTGTAGGTCTCTATGGTCTCTGTGGGTCTCTATGGGTCTCTATGATCTCTATGGGTCTCTATGGGTCTCTATGGTCTCTGTGGGTCTCTATGGTCTCCATGGTCTCGATGGTCTCTATGGTCTCTATGGGTCTCTATGGTCTCTATGGTCTCTGTGGGTCTCTATGGTCTCTATGGTCTCTATGGTCTCTGTGGGTCTCTATGGGTCTCTATGGTCTCTATGGGTCTCTATGGTCTCTATGGGTCTCTATGGGTCTCTATGGTCTCTGTGGGTCCCTATGGGTCTCTATGGTCTCTATGGTCTCTGTGGGTCTCTATGGTCTCTGTGGTCTCTATGGTCTCTATGGTCTCTGAGGGTCTCTATGGTCTCTATTGTCTCTATTGTATCTATGGTCTCTGTGGGTCTCTATGGTCTCTATGGTCTGTAGGTCTCTATGGTCTCTGTGGGTCTCTCTGGGTCTCTATGGTCTCTATGGGTCTCTATGGGTCTCTATGGTCTCTATGGGTCTCTATGGTCTCCATGGTCTCTATGGTCTCTATGGTCTCTATGGGTCTCTATGGTCTCTGTGGTCTCTATGGTCTCTGTGGGTCTCTATGGGTCTCTATGGTCTCTGTGGGTCTCTATGGGTCTCTATGGTCTCTATGGGTCTCTATGGTCTCTGTGGGTCTCTATGGTCTCTATGGTCTCTATGGTCTCTATGGGTCTCTATGGTCTCTATGGTCCCTATGGGTCTCTATGGTCTCTATGGTCTCTGTGGGTCTCTATGATCTCTGTGGTCTCTATGGTCTCTATGGTCTCTGTGGGTCTCTATGGTCTCTATGGTCTCTGTGGGTCTCTATGGTCTCTATGTGTCTCTATGGTCTCTGAGGGTCTCTATGGTCTCTGTTGTCTCTATGGTCTCTATGGTCTCTGTGGGTCTCTATGGTCTCTATGGTCTGTAGGTCTCTATGGTCTCTGTGGGTCTCTATGGGTCTCTATGATCTCTATGGGTCTCTATGGGTCTCTATGGTCTCTGTGGGTCTCTATGGTCTCCATGGTCTCGATGGTCTCTATGGTCTCTATGGGTCTCTATGGTCTCTATGGTCTCTGTGGGTCTCTATGGTCTCTATGGTCTCTATGGTCTCTGTGGGTCTCTATGGGTCTCTATGGTCTCTATGGGTCTCTATGGTCTCTATGGGTCTCTATGGGTCTCTATGGTCTCTGTGGGTCCCTATGGGTCTCTATGGTCTCTATGGTCTCTGTGGGTCTCTATGGTCTCTGTGGTCTCTATGGTCTCTATGGTCTCTGAGGGTCTCTATGGTCTCTATTGTCTCTATTGTATCTATGGTCTCTGTGGGTCTCTATGGTCTCTATGGTCTGTAGGTCTCTATGGTCTCTGTGGGTCTCTCTGGGTCTCTATGGTCTCTATGGGTCTCTATGGGTCTCTATGGTCTCTATGGGTCTCTATGGTCTCCATGGTCTCTATGGTCTCTATGGTCTCTATGGGTCTCTATGGTCTCTGTGGTCTCTATGGTCTCTGTGGGTCTCTATGGGTCTCTATGGTCTCTGTGGGTCTCTATGGGTCTCTATGGCCTCTATGGGTCTCTATGGGTCTCTATGGTCTCTATGGGTCTCTATGGTCTCTATGGTCTCTATGGTCTCTGTGGGTCTCAATGGGTCTCTGTGGTCTCTATGGGTCTCTATGGGTCTCTATGGTCTCCATGGTCTCCATGGTCTCTATGGTCTCTATGGGTCTCTATGGTCTCTATGGGTCTCTATGGTCTCTATGGTCTCTGGCGTCTCTATGGTCTCTGTGGTCTCTATGATCCCTGTGGTTTCTATGGTCTCTGTGGGTCTCTATGGGTCTCTATGGCCTCTATGGGTCTCTATGGTCTCTGTGGGTCTCTATGGGTCTCTATGGTCTCTATGGGTCTCTATGGTCTCTATGGTCTCTATGGTCCCTATGGGTCTCAATGGTCTCTATGGTCTCTGTGGGTCTCCATGGTCTCTGTGGTCTCTATGGGTCTCTATGGTCCCTGTGGGTCTCTATGGTCTCTGTGGGTCTCTAAGGTTCTCTATGGTCTCTATTGGTCTCTATGGGTCTCTATGGTCTCTATGGGTCTCTATGGTCTCTGTGGGGCTCTATAGTCTCTGTGGGGCTCTATGGGTCTCTATGGTCTCTATGGGTCTCTATGATCTCTATGGTCTCTATGGTCTCTGTGGGTCTCTATGGTCTCTATGGGTCTCTATGGTCTCTGTGGTCTCTCTGGTCTCTATGGTCTCTATGTGTCTGTATGGTCTTTATGGGTCTCTGTGGTCTCTGTGGGTCTCTATGGTCTCTGTGGGTCTCTATGGGTCTCTATGGTCTATATGGTCTCTATGGTCTCTGTGGGTCTCTATGGTCTCTGTGGTCTCTATGGTCTCTATGGTCTCTCTGGTCTCTATGGTCTCTATGTGTCTCTATGGTCTTTATGGGTCTCTATGGTCTCTATGGGTCTCGATGGTCTCTATGGTCTCTATGGGTCTCTATGGTCTCTATGGTCTCTGTGGGTCTCTATGGTCTCTATGGTCTCTATGGTCTCTGTGGGTCTCTATGGGTCTCTATGGTCTCTATGGGTCTCGATGGTCTATATGGTCTCTATGGGTCTCTATGGTCTATGTGGGTCTCTATGGTCTCTGTGGGTCTCTATGGGTCTCTATGGGTCTCTATGGTCTCTATGGGTCTCTAAGGTCTCTATGGTCTCTATGGTCCCTATGGGTCTCTATGGTCTCTATGGTCTCTGTGGGTCTCTATGGTCTCTGTGGTCTCTCTGGACTCTATGGTCTCTATGTGTCTCTATGGTCTTTATGGGTCTCTATGGTCTCTGTGGGTCTCTATGGTCTCTGTGGCTCTCTATGGGTCTCTATGGTCTATATGGTCTCTATGGTCTCTGTGGGTCTCTATGGTCTCTGTGGTCTCTATGGTCTCTCTGGTCTCTATGGTCTCTATGGGTCTCTATGGTCTCTATGGTCTCTGTGGGTCTCTATGGTCTCTGTGGGTCTCTATGGGTCTCTATGGCCTCTATGGGTCTCTATGGTCTCTATGGTCTCTATGGTCTCTGTGGGTCTCTATGGTCTCTGTGGGTCTCTATGGGTCTCTATGGTCTTTATGGGTCTCTATGGTCTCTGTGGGTCTCTATGGTCTCTGTGGGTCTCTATGGGTCTCTATGGTCTCTATGGGTCTCTATGGGTCTCTATGGTCTCCATGGTCTCGATGGTCTCTATGGTCTCTATGGGTCTCTATGGTCTCTATGGTCTCTGTGGGTCTCTATGGTCTCTATGGTCTCTCTGGGACTCTATGGTCTCTGTGGGGCTCTATGGTCTCTGTGGGTCTCTATGGGTCTCTATGGGTCTCTATGGGTCTCTATGGTCTCTATTGGTCTCTATGGTCTCTATGGTCTCTATGGTCTCTCTGGGTCTCTATGGTCTCTGTGGGTCTCTATGGGTCTCTATGGGTCTCTATGGTCTCTATGGGTCTCTATGGTCTCTGTGGTCTCTCTGGTCTCTATGGTCTCTATGTGTCTCTATGGTCTTTATTGGTCTCTATGGTCTCTGTGGGTCTCTATGGTCTCTGTGGGTCTCTATGGGTCTCTATGGTCTATATGGTCTCTATGGTCTCTGTGGGTCTCTATGGTCTCTGTGGTCTCTATGGTCTCTATGGTCTCTCTGGTCTCTATGGTCTCTATGTGTCTCTATGGTCTTTATGGGTCTCTATGGTCTCTATGGGTCTCGATGGTCTCTATGGTCTCTATGGGTCTCTATGGTCTCTATGGTCTCTGTGGGTCTCTATGGTCTCTATGGTCTCTATGGTCTCTGTGGGTCTCTATGGGTCTCTATGGTCTCTATGGGTCTCGATGGTCTATATGGTCTCTATGGGTCTCTATGGTCTCTGTGGGTCTCTATGGTCTCTGTGGGTCTCTATGGGTCTCTATGGGTCTCTATGGTCTCTATGGGTCTCTAAGGTCTCTATGGTCTCTATGGTCCCTATGGGTCTCTATGGTCTCTATGGTCTCTGTGGGTCTCTATGGTCTCTGTGGTCTCTATGGTCTCTATGGTCTCTGTGGGTCTCTATGGTCTCTATGGGTCTCTATGGTCTCTGTGGTCTCTCTGGTCTCTATGGTCTCTATGTGTCTGTATGGTCTTTATGGGTCTCTATGGTCTCTGTGGGTTTCTATGGTCTCTGTGGGTCTCTATGGGTCTCTATGGTCTATATGGTCTCTATGGTCTCTGTGGGTCTCTATGGTCTCTGTGGTCTCTATGGTCTCTATGGTCTCTCTGGTCTCTATGGTGTCTATGGGTCTCTATGGTCTCTATGGTCTCTGTGGGTCTCTATGGTCTCTGTGGGTCTCTATGGGTCTCTATGGCCTCTATGGGTCTCTATGGTCTCTATGGTCTCTATGGTCTCTGTGGGTCTCTATGGTCTCTGTGGGTCTCTATGGGTCTCTATGGTCTCTATGGGTCTCTATGGGTCTCTATGGTCTCTATGGGTCTCTATGGTCTCCATGGTCTCGATGGTCTCTATGGTCTCTCTGGGTCTCTATGGTCTCTATGGTCTCTGTGGGTCTCTATGGTCTCTATGGGTCTCTATGGTCTCTATGGTCTCTATGGTCCCTATGGGTCTCTATGGTCTCTATGGTCTCTGTGGGTCTCTATGGTCTCTATGGGTCTCTATGGTCTCTGAGGGTCTCTATGGTCTCTGTTGTCTCTATGGTCTCTATGGTCTCTGTGGGTCTCTATGGTCTCTATTGTCTGTAGGTCTCTATGGTCTCTGTGGGTCTCTATGGTCTCTATGGTCTCTATGGTCCCTATGGGTCTCTACGGTCTCTATGGTCTCTGTGGGTCTCTAGGGTCTCTGTGGTCTCTATGGTCTCTATGGTCTCTGTGGGTCTCTATGGTCTCTATGGTCTCTGTGGGTCTCTATGGTCTCTATGGGTCTCTGTGGTCTCTCTGGTCTCTATGGTCTCTATGGTCTTTATGGGTCTCTATGGTCTCTGTGGGTCTCTATGGTCTCTCTGGGTCTCTATGGGTCTCTATGGTCTATATGGTCTCTATGGTCTCTGTGGGTCTCTATGGGTCTCTATGGTCTCCATGGTCTCTATGGTCTCTATGGTCTCTCTGGGTCTCTATGGTCTCTCTGGGACTCTATGTTCTCTGTGGGGCTCTATGGGTCTCTATGGTCTCTGTGGGTCTCTATGGGTCTCTGTTGGTCTCTATGGGTCTCTATGGGTCTCTATGGTCTCTATGGTCTCTCTGGGACTCTATGGTCTCTGTGGGGCTCTATGGTCTCTGTGGGTCTCTATGGTTCTCTATGGGTCTCTATGGTCTCTATTGGTCTCTATGGTCTCTATGGTCTCTGTGGGTCTCTATGGTCTCTGTGGGTCTCTATGGGTCTCTATGGGTCTCTATGGTCTCTATCGTCCCTATGGGTCTCTGTGGGTCTCTATGGTCTCTGTGGTCTCTATGGTCTCTATGGTCTCTATGGTCTCTCTGGTCTCTATGGTCTCTATGTGTCTCTATGGTCTTTATGTGTCTCTATGGTCTTTATGTGTCTCTATGGTCTTTATGGGTCTCTATGGTCTCTGTGGGTCTCTATGGGTCTCTATGGTCTCTATGGGTCTCTATGGGTCTCTATGGTCTCCATGGTCTCCATGGTCTCTATGGTCTCTATGGGTCTCTATGGTCTCTATTGTCTCTGTGGGTCTCTATGGTCTCTATGGTCTCTATGGTCTCTGTGGGTCTCTATGGGTCTCTATGGTCTCTATGGGTCTCTATGGTCTCTGTGGGTCTCTATGGGTCTCTAAGGTCTCTCTGGGTCCCTATGTGTCTCTATGGTCTGTATGGTCTCTGTGGGTCTCTATGGTCTCTGTGGTCTCCATGGTCTCTATGGTCTCTGAGGGTCTCTATGGTCTCTGTTGTCTCTATGATATCTATGGTCTCTGTGGGTCTCTATGGTCTCTATGGTCTGTAGGTCTCTATGGTCTCTGTGGGTCTCTATGGGTCTCTATGGTCTCTATGGGTCTCTATGGGTCTCTATGGTCTCTATGGGTCTCTATGGTCTCTATGGTCTCTGTGGGTCTCTATGGGTCTCTATGGCCTCTATGGGACTCTATGGGTCTCTATGGTCTCCATGGTCTCTATGGTCTCTATGGTCTCTATGGGTCTCTATGGTCTCTATGGTCTCTATGGTCCCTATGGGTCTCTATGGGTCTCTATGGTCTCTATGGTTCTCTATGGGTCTCTATGGTCTCCATGGTCTCGATGGTCTCTATGGTCTCTATGGGACTCTATGGTCTCTATGGTCTCTGTGGGTCTCTATGGTCTCTATGGTCTCTATGGTGTCTGTGGGTCTCTATGGGTCTCTATGGTCTCTATGGGTCTCTATGGTCTCTGTGGGTCTCTATGGTCTCTATGGTCTCTATGGTCTCTATGGGTCTCTATGGTCTCTATGGTCCCTATGGGTCTCTATGGTCTCTATGGTCTCTGTGGGTCTCTATGGTCTCTGTGGTCTCTATGGTCTCTATGGTCTCTGTGGGTCTCTATGGTCTCTATGGTCTCTGTGGGTCTCTATGGTCTCTATGTGTCTCTATGGTCTCTGAGGGTCTCTATGGTCTCTGTTGTCTCTATGGTCTCTATGGTCTCTGTGGGTCTCTATGGTCTCTATGGTCTGTAGGTCTCTATGGTCTCTGTGGGTCTCTATGGGTCTCTATGATCTCTATGGGTCTCTATGGGTCTCTATGGTCTCTGTGGGTCTCTATGGTCTCCATGGTCTCGATGGTCTCTATGGTCTCTATGGGTCTCTATGGTCTCTATGGTCTCTGTGGGTCTCTATGGTCTCTATGGTCTCTATGGTCTCTGTGGGTCTCTATGGGTCTCTATGGTCTCTATGGGTCTCTATGGTCTCTATGGGTCTCTATGGGTCTCTATGGTCTCTGTGGGTCCCTATGGGTCTCTATGGTCTCTATGGTCTCTGTGGGTCTCTATGGTCTCTGTGGTCTCTATGGTCTCTATGGTCTCTGAGGGTCTCTATGGTCTCTATTGTCTCTATTGTATCTATGGTCTCTGTGGGTCTCTATGGTCTCTATGGTCTGTAGGTCTCTATGGTCTCTGTGGGTCTCTCTGGGTCTCTATGGTCTCTATGGGTCTCTATGGGTCTCTATGGTCTCTATGGGTCTCTATGGTCTCCATGGTCTCTATGGTCTCTATGGTCTCTATGGGTCTCTATGGTCTCTGTGGTCTCTATGGTCTCTGTGGGTCTCTATGGGTCTCTATGGTCTCTGTGGGTCTCTATGGGTCTCTATGGTCTCTATGGGTCTCTATGGTCTCTGTGGGTCTCTATGGTCTCTATGGTCTCTATGGTCTCTATGGGTCTCTATGGTCTCTATGGTCCCTATGGGTCTCTATGGTCTCTATGGTCTCTGTGGGTCTCTATGGTCTCTGTGGTCTCTATGGTCTCTATGGTCTCTGTGGGTCTCTATGGTCTCTATGGTCTCTGTGGGTCTCTATGGTCTCTATGTGTCTCTATGGTCTCTGAGGGTCTCTATGGTCTCTGTTGTCTCTATGGTCTCTATGGTCTCTGTGGGTCTCTATGGTCTCTATGGTCTGTAGGTCTCTATGGTCTCTGTGGGTCTCTATGGGTCTCTATGATCTCTATGGGTCTCTATGGGTCTCTATGGTCTCTGTGGGTCTCTATGGTCTCCATGGTCTCGATGGTCTCTATGGTCTCTATGGGTCTCTATGGTCTCTATGGTCTCTGTGGGTCTCTATGGTCTCTATGGTCTCTATGGTCTCTGTGGGTCTCTATGGGTCTCTATGGTCTCTATGGGTCTCTATGGTCTCTATGGGTCTCTATGGGTCTCTATGGTCTCTGTGGGTCCCTATGGGTCTCTATGGTCTCTATGGTCTCTGTGGGTCTCTATGGTCTCTGTGGTCTCTATGGTCTCTATGGTCTCTGAGGGTCTCTATGGTCTCTATTGTCTCTATTGTATCTATGGTCTCTGTGGGTCTCTATGGTCTCTATGGTCTGTAGGTCTCTATGGTCTCTGTGGGTCTCTCTGGGTCTCTATGGTCTCTATGGGTCTCTATGGGTCTCTATGGTCTCTATGGGTCTCTATGGTCTCCATGGTCTCTATGGTCTCTATGGTCTCTATGGGTCTCTATGGTCTCTGTGGTCTCTATGGTCTCTGTGGGTCTCTATGGGTCTCTATGGTCTCTGTGGGTCTCTATGGGTCTCTATGGCCTCTATGGGTCTCTATGGGTCTCTATGGTCTCTATGGGTCTCTATGGTCTCTATGGTCTCTATGGTCTCTGTGGGTCTCAATGGGTCTCTGTGGTCTCTATGGGTCTCTATGGGTCTCTATGGTCTCCATGGTCTCCATGGTCTCTATGGTCTCTATGGGTCTCTATGGTCTCTATGGTCTCTGTGGGTCTCTATGGTCTCTATGGTCTCTATGGTCTCTGTGGGTCTCTATGGGTCTCTATGGTCTCTATGGGTCTCTATGGTCTCTGTGGGTCTCTATGGGTCTCTATGGCCTCTATGGTTTCTATGGTCTCTATGGTCTCTATGGTCTCTGTGGGTCTCTATGGTCTCTATGGTCTCTGTGGGTCTCTATGGTCTCTGTGGGTCTCTGTGGGTCTCTATGGCCTCTTTGGGTCTCTATGGTCTCTATGGGTCTCTATGTTCTCTATGGTCTCTATGGTCTATGTGGGTCTCTGTGGGTCTCTATGGTCTCTATGGGTCTCTATGGTCTCTATGGGTGTCTATGGTCTCTATGGTCTCTGTGGGTCTCTATGGTCTCTATGGTCTCTTTGGGTCTCTATGGTCTCTATGGGTCTCTATGGTCTCTATGGTCTCTATGGACCCTATGGGTCTCTATGGTCTCTATGGTCTCTGTGGGTCTCTATGGTCTCTGTGGTCTCTGTGGGTCTCTATGGTCTCTGTGGGTCTCTGTGGTTCTCTATGGCCTCTATGGGTCTCTATGGTCTCTATGGGTCTCTATGGTCTCTATGGTCTCTATGGTCTCTGTGGGTCTCTGTGGGTCTCTATGGCCTCTGTGGGTCTCTATGGTCTCTATGGGTCTCTATGGTCTCTATGGGTCTCTATGGTCCCTATGGGTCTCTATGGTCTCTATGGTCTCTGTGGGTCTCTATGGTCTCTATGGTCTCTATGGGTCTCTATGGTCTCTGAGGGTCTCTATGGTCTCTGTTGTCTCTATGGTCTCTATGGTCTCTGTAGGTCTCTATGGTCTCTATGGTCTCTGTGGGTCTCTATGGTCTCTGTGGGTCTCTATGGGTCTCTATGATCTCTATGGGTCTCTATGGGTCTCTATGGTCTCGATGGTCTCTATGGTCTCTATGGGTCTCTATGGTCTCTATGGTCTCTGTGGGTCTCTATGGTCTCTATGGTCTGTAGGTCTCTATGGTCTCTGTGGGTCTCTATGGGTGTCTATGGTCTCTATGGGTCTCTATGGGTCTCTATGGTCTCTATGGGTCTCTATGGTCTCCATGGTCTCTATGGTCTCTATGGTCTCTATGGGTCTCTATGGTCTCTGTGGTCTCTATGGTCTCTGTGGGTCTCTATGGGTCTCTATGGCCTCTATGGGTCTCTATGGGTCTCTATGGTCTCCATGGTCTCTATGGTCTCTATGGTCTCTATGGGTCTCTATGGTCTCTATGGTCTCTATGGTCTCTGTGGGTCTCAATGGGTCTCTGTGGTCTCTATGGGTCTCTATGGGTCTCTATGGTCTCCATGGTCTCCATGGTCTCTATGGTCTCTATGGTCTCTATGGTCTCTGTGGGTCTCTATGGTCTCTATGGTCTCTATGGTCTCTGTGGGTCTGTATGGGTCTCTATGGTCTCTATGGGTCTCTATGGTCTCTGTGGGTCTCTATGGTCTCTATGGTCTCTATGGTCTCTATGGGTCTCTATGGTCTCTATGGTCCCTATGGGTCTCTATGGTCTCTGTGGGTCTCTATGGTCTCTGTGGGTCTCTATGGGTCTCTATGGCCTCTATGGTTTCTATGGTCTCTATGGTCTCTATGGTCTCTGTGGGTCTCTATGGTCTCTATGGTCTCTGTGGGTCTCTATGGTCTCTGTGGGTCTCTGTGGGTCTCTATGGCCTCTATGGGTCTCTATGGTCTCTATGGGTCTCTATGTTCTCTATGGTCTCTATGGTCTCTGTGGGTCTCTGTGGGTCTCTATGGCCTCTATGGGTCTCTATGGTCTCTATGGGTGTCTATGGTCTCTATGGTCTCTGTGGGTCTCTATGGTCTCTATGGTGTCTTTGGGTCTCTATGGTCTCTATGGGTCTCTATGGTCTCTATGGTCTCTATGGACCCTATGGGTCTCTATGGTCTCTATGGTCTCTGTGGGTGTCTATGGTCTCTGTGGTCTCTGTGGGTCTCTATGGTCTCTGTGGGTCTCTGTGGTTCTCTATGGCCTCTATGGGTCTCTATGGTCTCTATGGGTCTCTATGGTCTCTATGGTCTCTATGGTCTCTGTGGGTCTCTGTGGGTCTCTATGGCCTCTATGGGTCTCTATGGTCTCTATGGGTCTCTATGGGTCTCTATGGTCTCTATGGTCTCTGTGGGTCTCTATGGTCTCTATGGGTCTCTATGGTCTCTATGGGTCTCTATGGTCCCTATGGGTCTCTATGGTCTCTATGGTCTCTGTGGGTCTCTATGGTCTCTATGGTCTCTATGGGTCTCTATGGGTCTCTATGGTCTCTATGGGTCTCTATGGTCTCTATGGTCTCTATGGTCTCTGTGGGTCTCCATGGTCTCTGTGGTCTCTATGGGTCTCCATGGTCCCTGTGGGTCTCTATGGTCTCTGTGGGTCTCTAAGGTTCTCTATGGTCTCTATGGGTCTCTATGGGTCTCTATGGTCTCTATGGGTCTCTATGGTCTCTGTGGGGCTCTATAGTCTCTGTGGGGCTCTATGGGTCTCTATGGCCTCTATGGTTTCTATGGTCTCTATGGTCTCTATGGTCTCTGTGGGTCTCTATGGTCTCTATGGTCTCTGTGGGTCTCTATGGTCTCTGTGGGTCTCTGTGGGTCTCTATGGCCTCTATGGGTCTCTATGGTCTCTATGGTCTCTGTGGGTCTCTATGGTCTCTATGGTCTCTATGGTCTCTGTGGGTCTCTATGGGTCTCTATGGTCTCTATGGGTCTCTATGGTCTCTATGGGTCTCTATGGGTCTCTATGGTCTCTGTGGGTCCCTATGGGTCTCTATGGTCTCTATGGTCTCTGTGGGTCTCTATGGTCTCTGTGGTCTCTATGGTCTCTATGGTCTCTGAGGGTCTCTATGGTCTCTATTGTCTCTATTGTATCTATGGTCTCTGTGGGTCTCTATGGTCTCTATGGTCTGTAGGTCTCTATGGTCTCTGTGGGTCTCTCTGGGTCTCTATGGTCTCTATGGGTCTCTATGGGTCTCTATGGTCTCTATGGGTCTCTATGGTCTCCATGGTCTCTATGGTCTCTATGGTCTCTATGGGTCTCTATGGTCTCTGTGGTCTCTATGGTCTCTGTGGGACTCTATGGGTCTCTATGGTCTCTGTGGGTCTCTATGGGTCTCTATGGTCTCTATGGGTCTCTATGGTCTCTGTGGGTCTCTATGGTCTCTATGGTCTCTATGGTCTCTATGGGTCTCTATGGTCTCTATGGTCCCTATGGGTCTCTATGGTCTCTATGGTCTCTGTGGGTCTCTATGGTCTCTGTGGTCTCTATGGTCTCTATGGTCTCTGTGGGTCTCTATGGTCTCTATAGTCTCTGTGGGTCTCTATGGTCTCTATGTGTCTCTATGGTCTCTGAGGGTCTCTATGGTCTCTGTTGTCTCTATGGTCTCTATGGTCTCTGTGGGTCTCTATGGTCTCTATGGTCTGTAGGTCTCTATGGTCTCTGTGGGTCTCTATGGGTCTCTATGATCTCTATGGGTCTCTATGGGTCTCTATGGTCTCTGTGGGTCTCTATGGTCTCCATGGTCTCGATGGTCTCTATGGTCTCTATGGGTCTCTATGGTCTCTATGGTCTCTGTGGGTCTCTATGGTCTCTATGGTCTCTATGGTCTCTGTGGGTCTCTATGGGTCTCTATGGTCTCTATGGGTCTCTATGGTCTCTATGGGTCTCTATGGGTCTCTATGGTCTCTGTGGGTCCCTATGGGTCTCTATGGTCTCTATGGTCTCTGTGGGTCTCTATGGTCTCTGTGGTCTCTATGGTCTCTATGGTCTCTGAGGGTCTCTATGGTCTCTATTGTCTCTATTGTATCTATGGTCTCTGTGGGTCTCTATGGTCTCTATGGTCTGTAGGTCTCTATGGTCTCTGTGGGTCTCTCTGGGTCTCTATGGTCTCTATGGGTCTCTATGGGTCTCTATGGTCTCTATGGGTCTCTATGGTCTCCATGGTCTCTATGGTCTCTATGGTCTCTATGGGTCTCTATGGTCTCTGTGGTCTCTATGGTCTCTGTGGGTCTCTATGGGTCTCTATGGTCTCTGTGGGTCTCTATGGGTCTCTATGGCCTCTATGGGTCTCTATGGGTCTCTATGGTCTCTATGGGTCTCTATGGTCTCTATGGTCTCTATGGTCTCTGTGGGTCTCAATGGGTCTCTGTGGTCTCTATGGGTCTCTATGGGTCTCTATGGTCTCCATGGTCTCCATGGTCTCTATGGTCTCTATGGGTCTCTATGGTCTCTATGGTCTCTGTGGGTCTCTATGGTCTCTATGGTCTCTATGGTCTCTGTGGGTCTCTATGGGTCTCTATGGTCTCTATGGGTCTCTATGGTCTCTGTGGGTCTCTATGGGTCTCTATGGCCTCTATGGTTTCTATGGTCTCTATGGTCTCTATGGTCTCTGTGGGTCTCTATGGTCTCTATGGTCTCTGTGGGTCTCTATGGTCTCTGTGGGTCTCTGTGGGTCTCTATGGCCTCTATGGGTCTCTATGGTCTCTATGGGTCTCTATGTTCTCTATGGTCTCTATGGTCTCTGTGGGTCTCTGTGGGTCTCTATGGCCTCTATGGGTCTCTATGGTCTCTATGGGTGTCTATGGTCTCTATGGTCTCTGTGGGTCTCTATGGTCTCTATGGTCTCTTTGGGTCTCTATGGTCTCTATGGGTCTCTATGGTCTCTATGGTCTCTATGGACCCTATGGGTCTCTATGGTCTCTATGGTCTCTGTGGGTCTCTATGGTCTCTGTGGTCTCTGTGGGTCTCTATGGTCTCTGTGGGTCTCTGTGGTTCTCTATGGCCTCTATGGGTCTCTATGGTCTCTATGGGTCTCTATGGTCTCTATGGTCTCTATGGTCTCTGTGGGTCTCTGTGGGTCTCTATGGCCTCTATGGGTCTCTATGGTCTCTATGGGTCTCTATGGGTCTCTATGGTCTCTATGGTCTCTGTGGGTCTCTATGGTCTCTATGGGTCTCTATGGTCTCTATGGGTCTCTATGGTCCCTATGGGTCTCTATGGTCTCTATGGTCTCTGTGGGTCTCTATGGTCTCTATGGTCTCTATGGGTCTCTATGGGTCTCTATGGTCTCTATGGGTCTCTATGGTCTCTATGGTCTCTATGGTCTCTGTGGGTCTCCATGGTCTCTGTGGTCTCTATGGGTCTCCATGGTCCCTGTGGGTCTCTATGGTCTCTGTGGGTCTCTAAGGTTCTCTATGGTCTCTATGGGTCTCTATGGGTCTCTATGGTCTCTATGGGTCTCTATGGTCTCTGTGGGGCTCTATAGTCTCTGTGGGGCTCTATGGGTCTCTATGGCCTCTATGGTTTCTATGGTCTCTATGGTCTCTATGGTCTCTGTGGGTCTCTATGGTCTCTATGGTCTCTGTGGGTCTCTATGGTCTCTGTGGGTCTCTGTGGGTCTCTATGGCCTCTATGGGTCTCTATGGTCTCTATGGGTCTCTATGTTCTCTATGGTCTCTATGGTCTATGTGGGTCTCTGTGGGTCTCTATGGCCTCTATGGGTCTCTATGGTCTCTATGGGTGTCTATGGTCTCTATGGTCTCTGTGGGTCTCTATGGTCTCTATGGTCTCTTTGGGTCTCTATGGTCTCTATGGGTCTCTATGGTCTCTATGGTCTCTATGGACCCTATGGGTCTCTATGGTCTCTATGGTCTCTGTGGGTCTCTATGGTCTCTGTGGTCTCTGTGGGTCTCTATGGTCTCTGTGGGTCTCTGTGGTTCTCTATGGCCTCTATGGGTCTCTATGGTCTCTATGGGTCTCTATGGTCTCTATGGTCTCTATGGTCTCTGTGGGTCTCTGTGGGTCTCTATGGCCTCTGTGGGTCTCTATGGTCTCTATGGGTCTCTATGGTCTCTATGGGTCTCTATGGTCCCTATGGGTCTCTATGGTCTCTATGGTCTCTGTGGGTCTCTATGGTCTCTATGGTCTCTATGGGTCTCTATGGTCTCTGAGGGTCTCTATGGTCTCTGTTGTCTCTATGGTCTCTATGGTCTCTGTGGGTCTCTATGGTCTCTATGGTCTCTGTGGGTCTCTATGGTCTCTGTGGGTCTCTATGGGTCTCTATGATCTCTATGGGTCTCTATGGGTCTCTATGGTCTCTGTGGGTCTCTATGGTCTCCATGGTCTCGATGGTCTCTATGGTCTCTATGGGTCTCTATGGTCTCTATGGTCTCTGTGGGTCTCTATGGTCTCTATGGTCTGTAGGTCTCTATGGTCTCTGTGGGTCTCTATGGGTGTCTATGGTCTCTATGGGTCTCTATGGGTCTCTATGGTCTCTATGGGTCTCTATGGTCTCCATGGTCTCTATGGTCTCTATGGTCTCTATGGGTCTCTATGGTCTCTGTGGTCTCTATGGTCTCTGTGGGTCTCTATGGGTCTCTATGGCCTCTATGGGTCTCTATGGGTCTCTATGGTCTCCATGGTCTCTATGGTCTCTATGGTCTCTATGGGTCTCTATGGTCTCTATGGTCTCTATGGTCTCTGTGGGTCTCAATGGGTCTCTGTGGTCTCTATGGGTCTCTATGGGTCTCTATGGTCTCCATGGTCTCCATGGTCTCTATGGTCTCTATGGGTCTCTATGGTCTCTATGGTCTCTGTGGGTCTCTATGGTCTCTATGGTCTCTATGGTCTCTGTGGGTCTGTATGGGTCTCTATGGTCTCTATGGGTCTCTATGGTCTCTGTGGGTCTCTATGGTCTCTATGGTCTCTATGGGTCTCTATGGTCTCTATGGTCCCTATGGGTCTCTATGGTCTCTGTGGGTCTCTATGGTCTCTGTGGGTCTCTATGGGTCTCTATGGCCTCTATGGTTTCTATGGTCTCTATGGTCTCTATGGTCTCTGTGGGTCTCTATGGTCTCTATGGTCTCTGTGGGTCTCTATGGTCTCTGTGGGTCTCTGTGGGTCTCTATGGCCTCTATGGGTCTCTATGGTCTCTATGGGTCTCTATGTTCTCTATGGTCTCTATGGTCTCTGTGGGTCTCTGTGGGTCTCTATGGCCTCTATGGGTCTCTATGGTCTCTATGGGTGTCTATGGTCTCTATGGTCTCTGTGGGTCTCTATGGTCTCTATGGTCTCTTTGGGTCTCTATGGTCTCTATGGGTCTCTATGGTCTCTATGGTCTCTATGGACCCTATGGGTCTCTATGGTCTCTATGGTCTCTGTGGGTGTCTATGGTCTCTGTGGTCTCTGTGGGTCTCTATGGTCTCTGTGGGTCTCTGTGGTTCTCTATGGCCTCTATGGGTCTCTATGGTCTCTATGGGTCTCTATGGTCTCTATGGTCTCTATGGTCTCTGTGGGTCTCTGTGGGTCTCTATGGCCTCTATGGGTCTCTATGGTCTCTATGGGTCTCTATGGGTCTCTATGGTCTCTATGGTCTCTGTGGGTCTCTATGGTCTCTATGGGTCTCTATGGTCTCTATGGGTCTCTATGGTCCCTATGGGTCTCTATGGTCTCTATGGTCTCTGTGGGTCTCTATGGTCTCTATGGTCTCTATGGTCTCTGTGGGTCTCCATGGTCTCTGTGGTCTCTATGGGTCTCCATGGTCCCTGTGGGTCTCTATGGTCTCTGTGGGTCTCTAAGGTTCTCTATGGTCTCTATGGGTCTCTATGGGTCTCTATGGTCTCTATGGGTCTCTATGGTCTCTGTGGGGCTCTATAGTCTCTGTGGGGCTCTATGGGTCTCTATGGTCTCTATGGGTCTCTATGATCTCTATGGTCTCTATGGTCTCTGTGGGTCTCTATGGTCTCTATGGGTCTCTATGGTCTCTGTGGTCTCTCTGGTCTCTATGGTCTCTATGTGTCTGTATGGTCTTTATGGGTCTCTGTGGTCTCTGTGGGTCTCTATGGTCTCTGTGGGTCTCTATGGGTCTCTATGGTCTATATGGTCTCTATGGTCTCTGTGGGTCTCTATGGTCTCTGTGGTCTCTATGTTCTCTATGGTCTCTCTGGTCTCTATGGTCTCTATGTGTCTCTATGGTCTTTATGGGTCTCTATGGTCTCTATGGGTCTCGATGGTCTCTATGGTCTCTATGGGTCTGTATGGTCTCTATGGTCTCTGTGGGTCTCTATGGTCTCTATGGTCTCTATGGTCTCTATGGTCTCTGTGGGTCTCTATGGGTCTCTATGGTCTCTATGGGTCTCGATGGTCTATATGGTCTCTATGGTTCTCTATGGTCTCTGTGGGTCTCTATGGGTCTCTATGCGTCTCTATGGTCTCTATGGGTCTCTAAGGTCTCTATGGTCTCTATGGTCCCTATGGGTCTCTATGGTCTCTATGGTCTCTGTGGGTCTCTATGGTCTCTGTGGTCTCTCTGGACTCTATGGTCTCTATGTGTCTCTATGGTCTTTATGGGTCTCTATGGTCTCTGTGGGTCTCTATGGTCTCTGTGGCTCTCTATGGGTCTCTATGGTCTATATGGTCTCTATGGTCTCTGTGGGTCTCTATGGTCTCTGTGGTCTCTATGGTGTCTCTGGTCTCTATGGTCTCTATGGGTCTCTATGGTCTCTATGGTCTCTGTGGGTCTCTATGGTCTCTGTGGGTCTCTATGGGTCTCTATGGCCTCTATAGGTCTCTATGGTCTCTATGGTCTCTATTGTCTCTGTGGGTCTCTATGGTCTCTGTGGGTCTCTATGGGTCTCTATGGTCTTTATGGGTCTCTATGGTCTCTGTGGGTCTCTATGGTCTCTGTGGGTCTCTATGGGTCTCTATGGTCTCTATGGGTCTCTATGGGTCTCTATGGTCTCCATGGTCTCGATGGTCTCTATGGTCTCTATGGGTCTCTATGGTCTCTATGGTCTCTGTGGGTCTCTATGGTCTCTATGGTCTCTCTGGGACTCTATGGTCTCTGTGGGGCTCTATGGTCTCTGTGGGTCTCTATGGGTCTCTATGGGTCTCTATGGGTCTCTATGGTCTCTATTGGTCTCTATGGTCTCTATGGTCTCTATGGTCTCTGTGGGTCTCTATGGTCTCTGTGGGTCTCTATGGGTCTCTATGGGTCTCTATGGTCTCTATGGGTCTCTATGGTCTCTGTGGTCTCTCTGGTCTCTATGGTCTCTATGTGTCTCTATGGTCTTTATTGGTCTCTATGGTCTCTGTGGGTCTCTATGGTCTCTGTGGGTCTCTATGGGTCTCTATGGTCTATATGGTCTCTATGGTCTATATGGTCTCTATGGTCTCTGTGGGACTCTATGGTCTCTGTGGTCTCTATGGTCTCTATGGTCTCTCTGGTCTCTATGGTCTCTATGTGTCTCTATGGTCTTTATGGGTCTCTATGGTCTCTATGGGTCTCGATGGTCTCTATGGTCTCTATGGGTCTCTATGGTCTCTATGGTCTCTGTGGGTCTCTATGGTCTCTATGGTCTCTATGGTCTCTGTGGGTCTCTATGGGTCTCTATGGTCTCTATGGGTCTCGATGGTCTATATGGTCTCTGTGGGTCTCTATGGTCTCTGTGGGTCTCTATGGTCTCTGTGGTCTCTATGGTCTCTATGGTCTCTGTGGGTCTCTATGGTCTCTATGGTCTCTGTGGGTCTCTATGGTCTCTATGGGTCTCTATGGTCTCTGAGGGTCTCTATGGTCTCTGTTGTCTGTATGG
Organism: Columba guinea; assembly: GCA_032206185.1. Classification (NCBI taxonomy): domain Eukaryota; kingdom Metazoa; phylum Chordata; class Aves; order Columbiformes; family Columbidae; genus Columba; species Columba guinea. Next base: position 123,148 of record JAVLUU010000407.1, read on the forward strand.
TCTCTATGGTCTCTGTGGGTCTCTATGGTCTCTATGGTCTGTAGGTCTCTATGGTCTCTGTGGGTCTCTATGGGTCTCTATGATCTCTATGGGTCTCTATGGGTCTCTATGGTCTCTGTGGGTCTCTATGGTCTCCATGGTCTCGATGGTCTCTATGGTCTCTATGGGTCTCTATGGTCTCTATGGTCTCTGTGGGTCTCTATGGTCTCTATGGTCTCTATGGTCTCTGTGGGTCTCTATGGGTCTCTATGGTCTCTATGGGTCTCTATGGTCTCTGTGGGTCTCTATGGGTCTCTATGGTCTCTGTGGGTCCCTATGGGTCTCTATGGTCTCTATGGTCTCTGTGGGTCTCTATGGTCTCTGTGGTCTCTATGGTCTCTATGGTCTCTGAGGGTCTCTATGGTCTCTATTGTCTCTATTGTATCTATGGTCTCTGTGGGTCTCTATGGTCTCTATGGTCTGTAGGTCTCTATGGTCTCTGTGGGTCTCTATGGGTCTCTATGGTCTCTATGGGTCTCTATGGGTCTCTATGGTCTCTATGGGTCTCTATGGTCTCCATGGTCTCTATGGGTCTCTATGGTCTCCATGGTCTCTATGGTCTCTATGGTCTCTCTGGGTCTCTATGGTCTCTCTGGGACTCTATGTTCTCTGTGGGGCTCTATGGGTCTCTATGGTCTCTGTGGGTCTCTATGGGTCTCTCTTGGTCTCTATGGGTCTCTATGGGTCTCTATGGTCTCTATGGTCTCTCTGGGACTCTATGGTCTCTGTGGGGCTCTATGGTCTCTGTGGGTCTCTATGGGTCTCTATGGGTCTCTATGGTCTCTATTGGTCTCTATGGTCTCTATGGGTCTCTATGGTCTCTGGCGTCTCTATGGTCTCTGTGGTCTCTATGATCCCTGTGGTTTCTATGGTCTCTGTGGGTCTCTATGGGTCTCTATGGCCTCTATGGGTCTCTATGGTCTCTGTGGGTCTCTATGGGTCTCTATGGTCTCTATGGTCTCTATGGTCCCTATGGGTCTCAATGGTCTCTATGGTCTCTGTGGGTCTCCATGGTCTCTGTGGTCTCTATGGGTCTCTATGGTCTCTGTGGGTCTCTAAGGTTCTCTATGGTCTCTATTGGTCTCTATGGGTCTCTATGGTCTCTATGGGTCTCTATGGTCTCTGTGGGGCTCTATAGTCTCTGTGGGGCTCTATGGGTCTCTATGGTCTCTATGGGTCTCTATGATCTCTATGGTCTCTATGGTCTCTGTGGGTCTCTATGGTCTCTATGGGTCTCTATGGTCTCTGTGGTCTCTCTGGTCTCTATGGTCTCTATGTGTCTGTATGGTCTTTATGGGTCTCTGTGGTCTCTGTGGGTCTCTATGGTCTCTGTGGGTCTCTATGGGTCTCTATGGTCTATATGGTATCTATGGTCTCTGTGGGTCTCTATGGTCTCTGTGGTCTCTATGGTCTCTATTGTCTCTCTGGTCTCTATGGTCTCTATGTGTCTCTATGGTCTTTATGGGTCTCTATGGTCTCTATGGGTCTCGATGGTCTCTATGGTCTCTATGGGTCTCTATGGTCTCTATGGTCTCTGTGGGTCTCTATGGTCTCTATGGTCTCTATGGTCTCTATGGTCTCTGTGGGTCTCTATGGGTCTCTATGGTCTCTATGGGTCTCGATGGTCTATATGGTCTCTATGGGTCTCTATGGTCTATGTGGGTCTCTATGGTCTCTGTGGGTCTCTATGGGTCTCTATGGGTCTCTATGGTCTCTATGGGTCTCTAAGGTCTCTATGGTCTCTATGGTCCCTATGGGTCTCTATGGTCTCTATGGTCTCTGTGGGTCTCTATGGTCTCTGTGGTCTCTCTGGACTCTATGGTCTCTATGTGTCTCTATGGTCTTTATGGGTCTCTATGGTCTCTGTGGGTCTCTATGGTCTCTGTGGCTCTCTATGGGTCTCTATGGTCTATATGGTCTCTATGGTCTCTGTGGGTCTCTATGGTCTCTGTGGTCTCTATGGTCTCTCTGGTCTCTATGGTCTCTATGGGTCTCTATGGTCTCTATGGTCTCTGTGGGTCTCTATGGTCTCTGTGGGTCTCTAAGTTTCTCTATGGTCTCTATGGGTCTCTATGGTCTCTATGGTCTCTATGGCCTCTGTGGGTCTCTATGGTCTCTGTGGGTCTCTATGGGTCTCTATGGCCTTTATGGGTCTCTATGGTCTCTGTGGGTCTCTATGGTCTCTGTGGGTCTCTATGGGTCTCTATGGTCTCTATGGGTCTCTATGGGTCTCTATGGTCTCCATGGTCTCGATGGTCTCTATGGTCTCTATGGGTCTCTATGGTCTCTATGGTCTCTGTGGGTCTCTATGGTCTCTATGGTCTCTCTGGGACTCTATGGTCTCTGTGGGGCTCTATGGTCTCTGTGGGTCTCTATGGGTCTCTATGGGTCTCTATGGGTCTCTATGGTCTCTATTGGTCTCTATGGTCTCTATGGTCTCTATGGTCTCTGTGGGTCTCTATGGTCTCTGTGGGTCTCTATGGGTCTCTATGGGTCTCTATGGTCTCTATGGGTCTCTATGGTCTCTGTGGTCTCTCTGGTCTCTATGGTCTCTATGTGTCTCTATGGTCTTTATTGGTCTCTATGGTCTCTGTGGGTCTCTATGGTCTCTGTGGGTCTCTATGGGTCTCTATGGTCTATATGGTCTCTATGGTCTCTGTGGGTCTCTATGGTCTCTGTGGTCTCTATGGTCTCTATGGTCTCTCTGGTCTCTATGGTCTCTATGTCTCTATGGTCTCTATGGGTCTCGATGGTCTCTATGGTCTCTATGGGTCTCTATGGTCTCTATGGTCTCTGTGGGTCTCTATGGTCTCTATGGTCTCTATGGTCTCTGTGGGTCTCTATGGGTCTCTATGGTCTCTATGGGTCTCGATGGTCTATATGGTCTCTATGGGTCTCTATGGTCTCTGTGGGTCTCTATGGTCTCTGTGGGTCTCTATGGGTCTCTATGGGTCTCTATGGTCTCTATGGGTCTCTATGGTCTCTATTGGTCTCTATGGTCTCTATGGTCTCTATGGTCTCTGTGGGTCTCTATGGTCTCTGTGGGTCTCTATGGGTCTCTATGGGTCTCTATGGTCTCTATGGGTCTCTATGGTCTCTGTGGTCTCTCTGGTCTCTATGGTCTCTATGTGTCTCTATGGTCTTTATTGGTCTCTATGGTCTCTGTGGGTCTCTATGGTCTCTGTGGGTCTCTATGGGTCTCTATGGTCTATATGGTCTCTATGGTCTCTGTGGGTCTCTATGGTCTCTGTGGTCTCTATGGTCTCTATGGTCTCTCTGGTCTCTATGGTCTCTATGTCTCTATGGTCTCTATGGGTCTCGATGGTCTCTATGGTCTCTATGGGTCTCTATGGTCTCTATGGTCTCTGTGGGTCTCTATGGTCTCTATGGTCTCTATGGTCTCTGTGGGTCTCTATGGGTCTCTATGGTCTCTATGGGTCTCGATGGTCTATATGGTCTCTATGGGTCTCTATGGTCTCTGTGGGTCTCTATGGTCTCTGTGGGTCTCTATGGGTCTCTATGGGTCTCTATGGTCTCTATGGGTCTCTAAGGTCTCTATGGTCTCTATGGTCCCTATGGGTCTCTATGGTCTCTATGGTCTCTGTGGGTCTCTATGGTCTCTGTGGTCTCTATGGTCTCTATGGTCTCTGTGGGTCTCTGTGGTCTCTATGGTCTGTGTGGGTCTCTATGGTCTCTATGGGTCTCTATGGTCTCTGTGGTCTCTCTGGTCTCTATGGTCTCTATGTGTCTGTATGGTCTTTATGGGTCTCTATGGTCTCTGTGGGTCTCTATGGTCTCTGTGGGTCTCTATGGGTCTCTATGGTCTATATGGTCTCTATGGTCTCTGTGGGTCTCTATGGTCTCTGTGGTCTCTATGGTCTCTATGGTCTCTCTGGTCTCTATGGTGTCTATGGGTCTCTATGGTCTCTATGGTCTCTGTGGGTCTCTATGGTCTCTGTGGGTCTCTATGGGTCTCTATGGCCTCTATGGGTCTCTATGGTCTCTATGGTCTCTATGGTCTCTGTGGGTCTCTATGGTCTCTGTGGGTCTCTATGGGTCTCTATGGTCTCTATGGGTCTCAATGGTCTATATGGTCTCTATGGGTCTCTATGATCTCTATGGTCTCTATGGTCTCTGTGGGTCTCTATGGTCTCTATGGGTCTCTATGGTCTCTGTGGTCTCTCTGGTCTCTATGGTCTCTATGTGTCTGTATGGTCTTTATGGGTCTCTGTGGTCTCTGTGGGTCTCTATGGTCTCTGTGGGTCTCTATGGGTCTCTATGGTCTATATGGTCTCTATGGTCTCTGTGGGTCTCTATGGTCTCTGTGGTCTCTATGGTCTCTATTGTCTCTCTGGTCTCTATGGTCTCTATGTGTCTCTATGGTCTTTATGGGTCTCTATGGTCTCTATGGGTCTCGATGGTCTCTATGGTCTCTATGGGTCTCTATGGTCTCTATGGTCTCTGTGGGTCTCTATGGTCTCTATGGTCTCTATGGTCTCTATGGTCTCTGTGGGTCTCTATGGGTCTCTATGGTCTCTATGGGTCTCGATGGTCTATATGGTCTCTATGGGTCTCTATGGTCTATGTGGGTCTCTATGGTCTCTGTGGGTCTCTATGGGTCTCTATGGGTCTCTATGGTCTCTATGGGTCTCTAAGGTCTCTATGGTCTCTATGGTCCCTATGGGTCTCTATGGTCTCTATGGTCTCTGTGGGTCTCTATGGTCTCTGTGGTCTCTCTGGACTCTATGGTCTCTATGTGTCTCTATGGTCTTTATGGGTCTCTATGGTCTCTGTGGGTCTCTATGGTCTCTGTGGCTCTCTATGGGTCTCTATGGTCTATATGGTCTCTATGGTCTCTGTGGGTCTCTATGGTCTCTGTGGTCTCTATGGTCTCTCTGGTCTCTATGGTCTCTATGGGTCTCTATGGTCTCTATGGTCTCTGTGGGTCTCTATGGTCTCTGTGGGTCTCTAAGTTTCTCTATGGTCTCTATGGGTCTCTATGGTCTCTATGGTCTCTATGGCCTCTGTGGGTCTCTATGGTCTCTGTGGGTCTCTATGGGTCTCTATGGCCTTTATGGGTCTCTATGGTCTCTGTGGGTCTCTATGGTCTCTGTGGGTCTCTATGGGTCTCTATGGTCTCTATGGGTCTCTATGGGTCTCTATGGTCTCCATGGTCTCGATGGTCTCTATGGTCTCTATGGGTCTCTATGGTCTCTATGGTCTCTGTGGGTCTCTATGGTCTCTATGGTCTCTCTGGGACTCTATGGTCTCTGTGGGGCTCTATGGTCTCTGTGGGTCTCTATGGGTCTCTATGGGTCTCTATGGGTCTCTATGGTCTCTATTGGTCTCTATGGTCTCTATGGTCTCTATGGTCTCTGTGGGTCTCTATGGTCTCTGTGGGTCTCTATGGGTCTCTATGGGTCTCTATGGTCTCTATGGGTCTCTATGGTCTCTGTGGTCTCTCTGGTCTCTATGGTCTCTATGTGTCTCTATGGTCTTTATTGGTCTCTATGGTCTCTGTGGGTCTCTATGGTCTCTGTGGGTCTCTATGGGTCTCTATGGTCTATATGGTCTCTATGGTCTCTGTGGGTCTCTATGGTCTCTGTGGTCTCTATGGTCTCTATGGTCTCTCTGGTCTCTATGGTCTCTATGTCTCTATGGTCTCTATGGGTCTCGATGGTCTCTATGGTCTCTATGGGTCTCTATGGTCTCTATGGTCTCTGTGGGTCTCTATGGTCTCTATGGTCTCTATGGTCTCTGTGGGTCTCTATGGGTCTCTATGGTCTCTATGGGTCTCGATGGTCTCTATGGTCTCTATGGGTCTCTATGGTCTCTGTGGGTCTCTATGGTCTCTGTGGGTCTCTATGGGTCTCTATGGGTCTCTATGGTCTCTATGGGTCTCTATGGTCTCTATTGGTCTCTATGGTCTCTATGGTCTCTATGGTCTCTGTGGGTCTCTATGGTCTCTGTGGGTCTCTATGGGTCTCTATGGGTCTCTATGGTCTCTATGGGTCTCTATGGTCTCTGTGGTCTCTCTGGTCTCTATGGTCTCTATGTGTCTCTATGGTCTTTATTGGTCTCTATGGTCTCTGTGGGTCTCTATGGTCTCTGTGGGTCTCTATGGGTCTCTATGGTCTATATGGTCTCTATGGTCTCTGTGGGTCTCTATGGTCTCTGTGGTCTCTATGGTCTCTATGGTCTCTCTGGTCTCTATGGTCTCTATGTCTCTATGGTCTCTATGGGTCTCGATGGTCTCTATGGTCTCTATGGGTCTCTATGGTCTCTATGGTCTCTGTGGGTCTCTATGGTCTCTATGGTCTCTATGGTCTCTGTGGGTCTCTATGGGTCTCTATGGTCTCTATGGGTCTCGATGGTCTATATGGTCTCTATGGGTCTCTATGGTCTCTGTGGGTCTCTATGGTCTCTGTGGGTCTCTATGGGTCTCTATGGGTCTCTATGGTCTCTATGGGTCTCTAAGGTCTCTATGGTCTCTATGGTCCCTATGGGTCTCTATGGTCTCTATGGTCTCTGTGGGTCTCTATGGTCTCTGTGGTCTCTATGGTCTCTATGGTCTCTGTGGGTCTCTGTGGTCTCTATGGTCTGTGTGGGTCTCTATGGTCTCTATGGGTCTCTATGGTCTCTGTGGTCTCTCTGGTCTCTATGGTCTCTATGTGTCTGTATGGTCTTTATGGGTCTCTATGGTCTCTGTGGGTCTCTATGGTCTCTGTGGGTCTCTATGGGTCTCTATGGTCTATATGGTCTCTATGGTCTCTGTGGGTCTCTATGGTCTCTGTGGTCTCTATGGTCTCTATGGTCTCTCTGGTCTCTATGGTGTCTATGGGTCTCTATGGTCTCTATGGTCTCTGTGGGTCTCTATGGTCTCTGTGGGTCTCTATGGGTCTCTATGGCCTCTATGGGTCTCTATGGTCTCTATGGTCTCTATGGTCTCTGTGGGTCTCTATGGTCTCTGTGGGTCTCTATGGGTCTCTATGGTCTCTATGGGTCTCAATGGTCTATATGGTCTCTATGGGTCTCTATGATCTCTATGGTCTCTATGGTCTCTGTGGGTCTCTATGGTCTCTATGGGTCTCTATGGTCTCTGTGGTCTCTCTGGTCTCTATGGTCTCTATGTGTCTGTATGGTCTTTATGGGTCTCTGTGGTCTCTGTGGGTCTCTATGGTCTCTGTGGGTCTCTATGGGTCTCTATGGTCTATATGGTCTCTATGGTCTCTGTGGGTCTCTATGGTCTCTGTGGTCTCTATGGTCTCTATTGTCTCTCTGGTCTCTATGGTCTCTATGTGTCTCTATGGTCTTTATGGGTCTCTATGGTCTCTATGGGTCTCGATGGTCTCTATGGTCTCTATGGGTCTCTATGGTCTCTATGGTCTCTGTGGGTCTCTATGGTCTCTGTGGGTCTCTATGGGTCTCTATGGTCTCTATGGGTCTCAATGGTCTATATGGTCTCTATGGGTCTCTATGATCTCTATGGTCTCTATGGTCTCTGTGGGTCTCTATGGTCTCTATGGGTCTCTATGGTCTCTGTGGTCTCTCTGGTCTCTATGGTCTCTATGTGTCTGTATGGTCTTTATGGGTCTCTGTGGTCTCTGTGGGTCTCTATGGTCTCTGTGGGTCTCTATGGGTCTCTATGGTCTATATGGTCTCTATGGTCTCTGTGGGTCTCTATGGTCTCTGTGGTCTCTATGGTCTCTATTGTCTCTCTGGTCTCTATGGTCTCTATGTGTCTCTATGGTCTTTATGGGTCTCTATGGTCTCTATGGGTCTCGATGGTCTCTATGGTCTCTATGGGTCTCTATGGTCTCTATGGTCTCTGTGGGTCTCTATGGGTCTCTATGGTCTCTATGGGTCTCGATGGTCTATATGGTCTCTATGGGTCTCTATGGTCTATGTGGGTCTCTATGGTCTCTGTGGGTCTCTATGGGTCTCTATGGGTCTCTATGGTCTCTATGGGTCTCTAAGGTCTCTATGGTCTCTATGGTCCCTATGGGTCTCTATGGTCTCTATGGTCTCTGTGGGTCTCTATGGTCTCTGTGGTCTCTCTGGACTCTATGGTCTCTATGTGTCTCTATGGTCTTTATGGGTCTCTATGGTCTCTGTGGGTCTCTATGGTCTCTGTGGCTCTCTATGGGTCTCTATGGTCTATATGGTCTCTATGGTGTCTGTGGGTCTCTATGGTCTCTGTGGTCTCTATGGTCTCTCTGGTCTCTATGGTCTCTATGGGTCTCTATGGTCTCTATGGTCTCTGTGGGTCTCTATGGTCTCTGTGGGTCTCTAAGTTTCTCTATGGTCTCTATGGGTCTCTATGGTCTCTATGGTCTCTATGGCCTCTGTGGGTCTCTATGGTCTCTGTGGGTCTCTATGGGTCTCTATGGCCTTTATGGGTCTCTATGGTCTCTGTGGGTCTCTATGGTCTCTGTGGGTCTCTATGGGTCTCTATGGTCTCTATGGGTCTCTATGGGTCTCTATGGTCTCCATGGTCTCGATGGTCTCTATGGTCTCTATGGGTCTCTATGGTCTCTATGGTCTCTGTGGGTCTCTATGGTCTCTATGGTCTCTCTGGGACTCTATGGTCTCTGTGGGGCTCTATGGTCTCTGTGGGTCTCTATGGGTCTCTATGGGTCTCTATGGGTCTCTATGGTCTCTATTGGTCTCTATGGTCTCTATGGTCTCTATGGTCTCTGTGGGTCTCTATGGTCTCTGTGGGTCTCTATGGGTCTCTATGGGTCTCTATGGTCTCTATGGGTCTCTATGGTCTCTGTGGTCTCTCTGGTCTCTATGGTCTCTATGTGTCTCTATGGTCTTTATTGGTCTCTATGGTCTCTGTGGGTCTCTATGGTCTCTGTGGGTCTCTATGGGTCTCTATGGTCTATATGGTCTCTATGGTCTCTGTGGGTCTCTATGGTCTCTGTGGTCTCTATGGTCTCTATGGTCTCTCTGGTCTCTATGGTCTCTATGTCTCTATGGTCTCTATGGGTCTCGATGGTCTCTATGGTCTCTATGGGTCTCTATGGTCTCTATGGTCTCTGTGGGTCTCTATGGTCTCTATGGTCTCTATGGTCTCTGTGGGTCTCTATGGGTCTCTATGGTCTCTATGGGTCTCGATGGTCTATATGGTCTCTATGGGTCTCTATGGTCTCTGTGGGTCTCTATGGTCTCTGTGGGTCTCTATGGGTCTCTATGGGTCTCTCTGGTCTCTATGGTCTCTATGTGTCTGTATGGTCTTTATGGGTCTCTATGGTCTCTGTGGGTCTCTATGGTCTCTGTGGGTCTCTATGGGTCTCTATGGTCTATATGGTCTCTATGGTCTCTGTGGGTCTCTATGGTCTCTGTGGTCTCTATGGTCTCTATGGTCTCTCTGGTCTCTATGGTGTCTATGGGTCTCTATGGTCTCTATGGTCTCTGTGGGTCTCTATGGTCTCTGTGGGTCTCTATGGGTCTCTATGGCCTCTATGGGTCTCTATGGTCTCTATGGTCTCTATGGTCTCTGTGGGTCTCTATGGTCTCTGTGGGTCTCTATGGGTCTCTATGGTCTCTATTGGTCTCTATGGTCTCTATGGTCTCTGTGGGTCTCTATGGTCTCTGTGGGTCTCTATGGGTCTCTATGGGTCTCTATGGTCTCTATCGTCCCTATGGGTCTCTGTGGGTCTCTATGGTCTCTGTGGTCTCTATGGTCTCTATGGTCTCTATGGTCTCTCTGGTCTCTATGGGCTCTATGTGTCTCTATGGTCTTTATGTGTCTCTATGGTCTTTATGTGTCTCTATGGTCTTTATGGGTCTCTATGGTCTCTGTGGGTCTCTATGGGTCTCTATGGTCTCTATGGGTCTCTATGGGTCTCTATGGTCTCCATGGTCTCGATGGTCTCTATGGTCTCTATGGGTCTCTATGGTCTCTATGGTCTCTGTGGGTCTCTATGGTCTCTATGGTCTCTATGGTCTCTGTGGGTCTCTATGGGTCTCTATGGTCTCTATGGGTCTCTATGGTCTCTGTGGGTCTCTATGGGTCTCTATGGTCTCTCTGGGTCCCTATGTGTCTCTATGGTCTCTATGGTCTCTGTGGGTCTCTATGGTCTCTGTGGTCTCCATGGTCTCTATGGTCTCTGAGGGTCTCTATGGTCTCTGTTGTCTCTATGATATCTATGGTCTCTATGGGTCTCTATGGTCTCTATGGTCTGTAGGTCTCTATGGTCTCTGTGGGTCTCTATGGGTCTCTATGGTCTCTATGGGTCTCTATGGGTCTCTATGGTCTCTATGGGTCTCTATGGTCTCCATGGTCTCTATGGTCTCTATGGTCTCTATGGGTCTCTATGGTCTCTATGGTCTCTGTGGGTCTCTATGGGTCTCTATGGCCTCTATGGGACTCTATGGGTCTCTATGGTCTCCATGGTCTCTATGGTCTCTATGGTCTCTATGGGTCTCTATGGTCTCTATGGTCTCTATGGTCTCTGTGGGTCTCTATGGGTCTCTATGGTCTCTATGGTTCTCTATGGGTCTCTATGGTCTCCATGGTCTCGATGGTCTCTATGGTCTCTATGGGACTCTATGGTCTCTATGGTCTCTGTGGGTCTCTATGGTCTCTATGGTCTCTATGGTGTCTGTGGGTCTCTATGGGTCTCTATGGTCTCTATGGGTCTCTATGGTCTCTGTGGGTCTCTATGGTCTCTATGGTCTCTATGGTCTCTATGGGTCTCTATGGTCTCTATGGTCCCTATGGGTCTCTATGGTCTCTATGGTATCTGTGGGTCTCTATGGTCTCTGTGGTCTCTATGGTCTCTATGGTCTCTGTGGGTCTCTATGGTCTCTATGGTCTCTGTGGGTCTCTATGGTCTCTGTTGTCTCTATGGTCTCTATGGTCTCTGTGGGTCTCTATGGTCTCTATGGTCTGTAGGTCTCTATGGTCTCTGTGGGTCTCTATGGGTCTCTATGATCTCTATGGGTCTCTATGGGTCTCTATGGTCTCTGTGGGTCTCTATGGTCTCCATGGTCTCGATGGTCTCTATGGTCTCTATGGGTCTCTATGGTCTCTATGGTCTCTGTGGGTCTCTATGGTCTCTATGGTCTCTATGGTCTCTGTGGGTCTCTATGGGTCTCTATGGTCTCTATGGGTCTCTATGGTCTCTGTGGGTCTCTATGGGTCTCTATGGTCTCTGTGGGTCCCTATGGGTCTCTATGGTCTCTATGGTCTCTGTGGGTCTCTATGGTCTCTGTGGTCTCTATGGTCTCTATGGTCTCTGAGGGTCTCTATGGTCTCTATTGTCTCTATTGTATCTATGGTCTCTGTGGGTCTCTATGGTCTCTATGGTCTGTAGGTCTCTATGGTCTCTGTGGGTCTCTATGGGTCTCTATGGTCTCTATGGGTCTCTATGGGTCTCTATGGTCTCTATGGGTCTCTATGGTCTCCATGGTCTCTATGGTCTCTATGGTCTCTATGGGTCTCTATGGTCTCTGTGGTCTCTATGGTCTCTGTGGGTCTCTATGGGTCTCTATGGCCTCTATGGGTCTCTATGGGTCTCTATGGTCTCCATGGTCTCTATGGTCTCTATGGTCTCTATGGGTCTCTATGGTCTCTATGGTCTCTATGGTCTCTGTGGGTCTCAATGGGTCTCTGTGGTCTCTATGGGTCTCTATGGGTCTCTATGGTCTCCATGGTCTCCATGGTCTCTATGGTCTCTATGGGTCTCTATGGTCTCTATGGTCTCTGTGGGTCTCTATGGTCTCTATGGTCTCTATGGTTTCTGTGGGTCTCTATGGGTCTCTATGGTCTCTATGGGTCTCTATGGTCTCTGTGGGTCTCTATGGTCTCTATGGTCTCTATGGGTCTCTATGGTCTCTATGGTCCCTATGGGTCTCTATAGTCTCTGTGGGTCTCTATGGTCTCTGTGGGTCTCTATGGGTCTCTATGGCCTCTATGGTTTCTATGGTCTCTATGGTCTCTATGGTCTCTGTGGGTCTCTATGGTCTCTATTGTCTCTGTGGGTCTCTATTGTCTCTATGGTCTCTTTGGGTCTCTATGGTCTCTATGGGTCTCTATGGTCTCTATGGTCTCTATGGACCCTATGGGTCTCTATGGTCTCTATGGTCTCTGTGGGTCTCTATGGTCTCTGTGGTCTCTGTGGGTCTCTATGGTCTCTGTGGGTCTCTGTGGTTCTCTATGGCCTCTATGGGTCTCTATGGTCTCTATGGGTCTCTATGGTCTCTATGGTGTCTATGGTCTCTGTGGGTCTCTGTGGGTCTCTATGGCCTCTATGGGTCTCTATGGTCTCTATGGGTCTCTATGGGTCTCTATGGTCTCTGTGGGTCTCTATGGTCTCTATGGGTCTCTATGGTCTCTGTGGGTCTCTATGGTCCCTATGGGTCTCTATGGTCTCTATGGTCTCTGTGGGTCTCTATGGTCTCTATGGTCTCTATGGGTCTCTATGGGTCTCTATGGTCTCTATGGGTCTCTATGGTCTCTGAGGGTCTCTATGGTCTCTGTTGTCTCTATGGTCTCTATGGTCTCTGTGGGTCTCTACGGTCTCTATGGTCTGTAGGTCTCTATGGTCTCTGTGGGTCTCTATGGGTCTCTATGATCTCTATGGGTCTCTATGGGTCTCTATGGTCTCTGTGGGTCTCTATGGTCTCCATGGTCTCTATGGCCTCTATGGTCTCTATGGGTCTCTATGGTCTCTATGGTCTCTGTGGGTCTCTATGGTCTCTATGGTCTCTGTAGGTCTCTAAGGGTCTCTATGGTCTCTATGGGTCTCTATGGTCTCTGTGGGTCTCTATGGGTCTCTATGGTCTCTGTGGGTCCCTATGGGTCTCTATGGTCTCCATGGTCTCTATGGTCTCTATGGTCTCTATGGGTCTCTATGGTCTCTATGGTCTCTATGGTCTCTGTGGGTCTCAATGGGTCTCTGTGGTCTCTATGGGTCTCTATGGGTCTCTGTGGTCTCCATGGTCTCCATGGTCTCTATGGTCTCTATGGTCTCTATGGTCTCTATGGTCTCTGTGGGTCTCTATGGTCTCTATGGTCTCTATGGTCTCTGTGGGTCTCTATGGGTCTCTATGGTCTCTATGGGTCTCTATGGTCTCTGTGGGTCTCTATGGTCTCTATGGTCTCTATGGTCTCTATGGGTCTCTATGGTCTCTATGGTCCCTATGGGTCTCTATGGTCTCTGTGGGTCTCTATGGTCTCTGTGGGTCTCTATGGGTCTCTATGGCCTCTATGGTTTCTATGGTCTCTATGGTCTCTATGGTCTCTGTGGGTCTCTATGGTCTCTATGGTCTCTGTGGGTCTCTGTGGGTCTCTATGGCCTCTATGGGTCTCTATGGTCTCTATGGGTCTCTATGTTCTCTATGGTCTCTATGGTCTCTGTGGGTCTCTGTGGGTCTCTATGGCCTCTATGGGTCTCTATGGTCTCTATGGGTGTCTATGGTCTCTATGGTCTCTTTGGGTCTCTATGGTCTCTATGGGTCTCTATGGTCTCTATGGTCTCTATGGACCCTATGGGTCTCTATGGTCTCTATGGTCTCTGTGGGTCTCTATGGTCTCTGTGGTCTCTGTGGGTCTCTATGGTCTCTGTGGGTCTCTGTGGTTCTCTATGGCCTCTATGGGTCTCTATGGTCTCTATGGGTCTCTATGGTCTCTATGGTCTCTGTGGGTCTCTGTGGGTCTCTATGGCCTCTATGGGTCTCTATGGTCTCTATGGGTCTCTATGGGTCTCTATGGTCTCTATGGTCTCTGTGGGTCTCTATGGTCTCTATGGGTCTCTATGGTCTCTATGGGTCTCTATGGTCCCTATGGGTCTCTATGGTCTCTATGGTCTCTGTGGGTCTCTATGGTCTCTATGGTCTCTATGGGTCTCTATGGGTCTCTATGGTCTCTATGTGTCTCTATGGTCTCTATGGTCTCTATGGTCTCTGTGGGTCTCTATGGTCTCTGTGGTCTCTATGGGTCTCTATGGTCCCTGTGGGTCTCTATGGTCTCTGTGGGTCTCTAAGTTTCTCTATGGTCTCTATGGGTCTCTATGGGTCTCTATGGTCTCTATGGGTCTCTATGGTCTCTGTGGGGCTCTATAGTCTCTGTGGGGCTCTATGGGTCTCTATGGTCTCTATGGGTCTCTATGGTCTCTGTGGTCTCTCTGGTCTCTATGGTCTCTATGTGTCTGTATGGTCTTTATGGGTCTCTGTGGTCTCTGTGGGTCTCTATGGTCTCTGTGGGTCTCTATGGGTCTCTATGGTCTATATGGTCTCTATGGTCTCTGTGGGTCTCTATGGTCTCTGTGGTCTCTATGGTCTCTATGGTCTCTCTGGTCTCTATGGTCTCTATGTGTCTCTATGGTCTCTATGGGTCTCGATGGTCTCTATGGTCTCTATGGGTCTCTATGGTCTCTATGGTCTCTGTGGGTCTCTATGGTCTCTATGGTCTCTATGGTCTCTATGGTCTCTGTGGGTCTCTATGGGTCTCTATGGTCTCTATGGGTCTCGATGGTCTCTATGGTCTCTATGGGTCTCTATGGTCTATGTGGGTCTCTATGGTCTCTGTGGGTCTCTATGGGTCTCTATGGGTCTCTATGGTCTCTATGGGTCTCTAAGGTCTCTATGGTCTCTATGGTCCCTATGGGTCTCTATAGTCTCTATGGTCTCTGTGGGTCTCTATGGTCTCTGTGGTCTCTCTGGACTCTATGGTCTCTATGTGTCTCTATGGTCTTTATGGGTCTCTATGGTCTCTGTGGGTCTCTATGGTCTCTGTGGCTCTCTATGGGTCTCTATGGTCTATATGGTCTCTATGGTCTCTGTGGGTCTCTATGGTCTCTGTGGTCTCTATGGTCTCTCTGGTCTCTATGGTCTCTATGGGTCTCTATGGTCTCTATGGTCTCTGTGGGTCTCTATGGTCTCTGTGGGTCTCTATGGGTCTCTATGGCCTCTATAGGTCTCTATGGTCTCTATGGTCTCTATGGTCTCTGTGGGTCTCTATGGTCTCTGTGGGTCTCTATGGGTCTCTATGGTCTTTATGGGTCTCTATGTTCTCTGTGGGTCTCTATGGTCTCTGTGGGTCTCTATGGGTCTCTATGGTCTCTATGGGTCTCTATGGGTCTCTATGGTCTCCATGGTCTCGATGGTCTCTATGGTCTCTATGGGTCTCTATGGTCTCTATGGTCTCTGTGGGTCTCTATGGTCTCTATGGTCTCTCTGGGACTCTATGGTCTCTGTGGGGCTCTATGGTCTCTGTGGGTCTCTATGGGTCTCTATGGGTCTCTATGGGTCTCTATGGTCTCTATTGGTCTCTATGGTCTCTATGGTCTCTATGGTCTCTGTGGGTCTCTATGGTCTCTGTGGGTCTCTATGGGTCTCTATGGGTCTCTATGGTCTCTATGGGTCTCTATGGTCTCTGTGGTCTCTCTGGTCTCTATGGTCTCTATGTGTCTCTATGGTCTTTATTGGTCTCTATGGTCTCTGTGGGTATCTATGGTCTCTGTGGGTCTCTATGGGTCTCTATGGTCTATATGGTCTCTATGGTCTCTGTGGGTCTCTATGGTCTCTGTGGTCTCTATGGTCTCTATGGTCTCTCTGGTCTCCATGGTCTCTATGTGTCTCTATGGTCTTTATGGGTCTCTATGGTCTCTATGGGTCTCGATGGTCTCTATGGTCTCTATGGGTCTCTATGGTTTCTATGGTCTCTGTGGGTCTCTATGGTCTCTATGGTCTCTATGGTCTCTGTGGGTCTCTACGGGTCTCTATGGTCTCTATGGGTCTCGATGGTCTATATGGTCTCTATGGGTCTCTATGGTCTCTGTGGGTCTCTATGGTCTCTGTGGGTCTCTATGGGTCTCTATGGGTCTCTATGGTCTCTATGGGTCTCTAAGGTCTCTATGGTCTCTATGGTCCCTATGGGTCTCTATAGTCTCTATGGTCTCTGTGGGTCTCTATGGTCTCTGTGGTCTCTCTGGACTCTATGGTCTCTATGTGTCTCTATGGTCTTTATGGGTCTCTATGGTCTCTGTGGGTCTCTATGGTCTCTGTGGCTCTCTATGGGTCTCTATGGTCTATATGGTCTCTATGGTCTCTGTGGGTCTCTATGGTCTCTGTGGTCTCTATGGTCTCTCTGGTCTCTATGGTCTCTATGGGTCTCTATGGTCTCTATGGTCTCTGTGGGTCTCTATGGTCTCTGTGGGTCTCTATGGGTCTCTATGGCCTCTATAGGTCTCTATGGTCTCTATGGTCTCTATGGTCTCTGTGGGTCTCTATGGTCTCTGTGGGTCTCTATGGGTCTCTATGGTCTTTATGGGTCTCTATGTTCTCTGTGGGTCTCTATGGTCTCTGTGGGTCTCTATGGGTCTCTATGGTCTCTATGGGTCTCTATGGGTCTCTATGGTCTCCATGGTCTCGATGGTCTCTATGGTCTCTATGGGTCTCTATGGTCTCTATGGTCTCTGTGGGTCTCTATGGTCTCTATGGTCTCTCTGGGACTCTATGGTCTCTGTGGGGCTCTATGGTCTCTGTGGGTCTCTATGGGTCTCTATGGGTCTCTATGGGTCTCTATGGTCTCTATTGGTCTCTATGGTCTCTATGGTCTCTATGGTCTCTGTGGGTCTCTATGGTCTCTGTGGGTCTCTATGGGTCTCTATGGGTCTCTATGGTCTCTATGGGTCTCTATGGTCTCTGTGGTCTCTCTGGTCTCTATGGTCTCTATGTGTCTCTATGGTCTTTATTGGTCTCTATGGTCTCTGTGGGTATCTATGGTCTCTGTGGGTCTCTATGGGTCTCTATGGTCTATATGGTCTCTATGGTCTCTGTGGGTCTCTATGGTCTCTGTGGTCTCTATGGTCTCTATGGTCTCTCTGGTCTCTATGGTCTCTATGTGTCTCTATGGTCTTTATGGGTCTCTATGGTCTCTATGGGTCTCGATGGTCTCTATGGTCTCTATGGGTCTCTATGGTTTCTATGGTCTCTGTGGGTCTCTATGGTCTCTATGGTCTCTATGGTCTCTGTGGGTCTCTACGGGTCTCTATGGTCTCTATGGGTCTCGATGGTCTATATGGTCTCTATGGGTCTCTATGGTCTCTGTGGGTCTCTATGGTCTCTGTGGGTCTCTATGGGTCTCTATGGGTCTCTATGGTCTCTATGGGTCTCTAAGGTCTCTATGGTCTCTATGGTCCCTATGGGTCTCTATGGTCTCTATGGTCTCTGTGGGTCTCTATGGTCTCTGTGGTCTCTATGGTCTCTATGGTCTCTGTGGGTCTCTGTGGTCTCTATGGTCTCTGTGGGTCTCTATGGTCTCTATGGGTCTCTATGGTCTCTGTGGTCTCTCTGGTCTCTATGGTCTCTATGTGTCTGTATGGTCTTTATGGGTCTCTATGGTCTCTGTGGGTCTCTATGGTCTCTGTGGGTCTCTATGGGTCTCTATGGTCTATATGGTCTCTATGGTCTCTGTGGGTCTCTATGGTCTCTGTGGTCTCTATGGTCTCTATGGTCTCTCTGGTCTCTATGGTGTCTATGGGTCTCTATGGTCTCTATGGTCTCTGTGGGTCTCTATGGTCTCTGTGGGTCTCTATGGGTCTCTTTGGCCTCTATGGGTCTCTATGGTCTCTATGGTCTCTATGGTCTCTGTGGGTCTCTATGGTCTCTGTGGGTCTCTATGGGTCTCTATGGTCTCTATGGGTCTCTATGGGTCTCTATGGTCTCCATGGTCTCGATGGTCTCTATGGTCTCTATGGGTCTCTATGGTCTCTATCGTCTCTGTGGGTATCTATGGTCTCTATGGGTCTCTATGGTCTCTATGGTCTCTATGGTCCCTATGGGTCTCTATGGTCTCTATGGTCTCTGTGGGTCTCTATGGTCTCTGTGGTCTCTATGGTCTCTATGGTCTCTGTGGGTCTCTATGGTCTCTATGGTCTCTGTGGGTCTCTATGGTCTCTATGGGGCTCTATGGTCTCTGAGGGTCTCTATGGTCTCTGTTGTCTCTATGGTCTCTATGGTCTCTGTGGGTCTCTATGGTCTCTATGGTCTGTAGGTCTCTATGGTCTCTGTGGGTCTCTATGGGTCTCTATGGTCTCTATGGGTCTCTATGGGTCTCTATGGTCTCTATGGGTCTCTATGGTCTCCATGGTCTCTACGGTCTCTATGGTCTCTATGGTCTCTGTGGGTCTCTATGGGTCTCTATGGCCTCTATGGGTCTCTATGGTCTCTATGGGTCTCTATGGTCTCTGTGGGTCTCTATGGTCTCTGTGCTCTCTATGGTCTCTGTGGGTCTCTATGGTCTCTGTGGGTCTCTATGGGTCTCTATGGCCTCTATGGGTTTCTATGGTCTCTATGGTCTCTATGGTCTCTGTGGGTCTCTATGGTCTCTATGGTCTCTGTGGGTCTCTATGGCCTCTATGGGTCTCTATGGTCTCTATGGGTCTCTATGGTCTCTATGGTCTCTATGGTCTCTGTGGGTCTCTATGGTCTCTATGGTCTCTGTGGGTCTCTATGGTCTCTATGGTTCTCTATGGTCTCTATGGTCTCTATGGTCCCTATGGGTCTCTACGGTCTCTATGGTCTCTGTGGGTCTCTAGGGTCTCTGTGGTCTCTATGGTCTCTATGGTCTCTGTGGGTCTCTATGGTCTCTATGGTCTCTGTGGGTCTCTATGGTCTCTATGGGTCTCTGTGGTCTCTCTGGTCTCTATGGTCTCTATGGTCTTTATGGGTCTCTATGGTCTCTGTGGGTTTCTATGGTCTCTCTGGGTCTCTATGGGTCTCTATGGTCTATATGGTCTCTATGGTCTCTGTGGGTCTCTATGGGTCTCTATGGTCTCCATGGTCTCTATGGTCTCTATGGTCTCTCTGGGTCTCTATGGTCTCTCTGGGACTCTATGTTCTCTGTGGGGCTCTATGGGTCTCTATGGTCTCTGTGGGTCTCTATGGGTCTCTGTTGGTCTCTATGGGTCTCTATGGGTCTCTATGGTCTCTATGGTCTCTCTGGGACTCTATGGTCTCTGTGGGGCTCTATGGTCTCTGTGGGTCTCTATGGGTCTCTATGGGTCTCTATGGTCTCTATTGGTCTCTATGGTCTCTATGGTCTCTGTGGGTCTCTATGGGTCTCTATGGTCTCCATGGTCTCGATGGTCTCTATGGTCTCTATGGGTCTCTATGGTCTCTATGGTCTCTGTGGGTCTCTATGGTCTCTATGGTCTCTATGGTCTCTGTGGGTCTCTATGGGTCTCTATGGTCTCTATGGGTCTCTATGGTCTCTGTGGGTCTCTATGGGTCTCTATGGTCTCTCTGGGTCCCTATGTGTCTCTATGGTCTCTATGGTCTCTGTGGGTCTCTATGGTCTCTGTGGTCTCCATGGTCTCTATGGTCTCTGAGGGTCTCTATGGTCTCTGTTGTCTCTATGATATCTATGGTCTCTGTGGGTCTCTATGGTCTCTATGGTCTGTAGGTCTCTATGGTCTCTGTGGGTCTCTATGGTCTCTATGGGTCTCTATGGGTCTCTATGGTCTCTATGGGTCTCTATGGTCTCCATGGTCTCTATGGTCTCTATGGTCTCTATGGGTCTCTATGGTCTCTATGGTCTCTGTGGGTCTCTATGGGTCTCTATGGCCTCTCTGGGACTCTATGGGTCTCTATGGTCTCCATGGTCTCTATGGTCTCTATGGTCTCTATGGGTCTCTATGGTCTCTATGGTCTCTATGGTCTCTGTGGGTCTCTATGGGTCTCTATTGTCTCTATGGTTCTCTATGGGTCTCTATGGTCTCCATGGTCTCGATGGTCTCTATGGTCTCTATGGGACTCTATGGTCTCTATGGTCTCTGTGGGTCTCTATGGTCTCTATGGTCTCTATGGTGTCTGTGGGTCTCTATGGGTCTCTATGGTCTCTATGGGTCTCTATGGTCTCTGTGGGTCTCTATGGTCTCTATGGTCTCTATGGTCTCTATGGGTCTCTATGGTCTCTATGGTCCCTATGGGTCTCTATGGTCTCTATGGTCTCTGTGGGTCTCTATGGTCTCTGTGGTCTCTATGGTCTCTATGGTCTCTGTGGGTCTCTATGGGTCTCTATGGTCTCTATGGTTCTCTATGGGTCTCTATGGTCTCCATGGTCTCGATGGTCTCTATGGTCTCTATGGGACTCTATGGTCTCTATGGTCTCTGTGGGTCTCTATGGTCTCTATGGTCTCTATGGTGTCTGTGGGTCTCTATGGGTCTCTATGGTCTCTATGGGTCTCTATGGTCTCTGTGGGTCTCTATGGTCTCTATGGTCTCTATGGTCTCTATGGGTCTCTATGGTCTCTATGGTCCCTATGGGTCTCTATGGTCTCTATGGTCTCTGTGGGTCTCTATGGTCTCTGTGGTCTCTATGGTCTCTATGGTCTCTGTGGGTCTCTATGGTCTCTATGGTCTCTGTGGGTCTCTATGGTCTCTATGGGTCTCTATGGTCTCTGAGGGTCTCTATGGTCTCTGTTGTCTCTATGGTCTCTATGGTCTCTGTGGGTCTCTATGGTCTCTATGGTCTGTAGGTCTCTATGGTCTCTGTGGGTCTCTATGGGTCTCTATGATCTCTATGGGTCTCTATGGGTCTCTATGGTCTCTGTGGGTCTCTATGGTCTCCATGGTCTCGATGGTCTCTATGGTCTCTATGGGTCTCTATGGGTCTCTATGGTCTCTGTGGGTCTCTATGGTCTCTATGGTCTCTATGGTCTCTATGGGTCTCTATGGTCTCTGTGGGTCTCTATGGGTCTCTATGGTCTCTGTGGGTCCCTATGGGTCTCTATGGTCTCTATGGTCTCTGTGGGTCTCTATGGTCTCTGTGGTCTCTATGGTCTCTATGGTCTCTGAGGGTCTCTATGGTCTCTATTGTCTCTATTGTATCTATGGTCTCTGTGGATCTCTATGGTCTCTATGGTCTGTAGGTCTCTATGGTCTCTGTGGGTCTCTATGGGTCTCTATGGTCTCTATGGGTCTCTATGGGTCTCTATGGTCTCTATGGGTCTCTATGGTCTCCATGGTCTCTATGGTCTCTATGGTCTCTATGGGTCTCTATGGTCTCTGTGGTCTCTATGGTCTCTGTGGGTCTCTATGGGTCTCTATGGCCTCTATGGGTCTCTATGGGTCTCTATGGTCTCCATGGTCTCTATGGTCTCTATGGTCTCTATGGGTCTCTATGGTCTCTATGGTCTCTATGGTCTCTGTGGGTCTCAATGGGTCTCTGTGGTCTCTATGGGTCTCTATGGGTCTCTATGGTCTCCATGGTCTCCATGGTCTCTATGGTCTCTATGGGTCTCTATGGTCTCTATGGTCTCTGTGGGTCTCTATGGTCTCTATGGTCTCTATGGTCTCTTTGGGTCTCTATGGGTCTCTATGGTCTCTATGGGTCTCTATGGTCTCTGTGGGTCTCTATGGTCTCTATGGTCTCTATGGTCTCTATGGGTCTCTATGGTCTCTATGGTCCCTATGGGTCTCTATGGTCTCTGTGGGTCTCTATGGTCTCTGTGGGTCTCTATGGGTCTCTATGGCCTCTATGGTTTCTATGGTCTCTATGGTCTCTATGGTCTCTGTGGGTCTCTATGGTCTCTATGGTCTCTGTGGGTCTCTATGGTCTCTGTGGGTCTCTGTGGGTCTCTATGGCCTCTATGGGTCTCTATGGTCTCTATGGGTCTCTATGTTCTCTATGGTCTCTATGGTCTCTGTGGGTCTCTGTGGGTCTCTATGGCCTCTATGGGTCTCTATGGTCTCTATGGGTGTCTATGGTCTCTATGGTCTCTGTGGGTCTCTATGGTCTCTATGGTCTCTTTGGGTCTCTATGGTCTCTATGGGTCTCTATGGTCTCTATGGTCTCTATGGACCCTATGGGTCTCTATGGTCTCTATGGTCTCTGTGGGTCTCTATGGTCTCTGTGGTCTCTGTGGGTCTCTATGGTCTCTGTGGGTCTCTGTGGTTCTCTATGGCCTCTATGGGTCTCTATGGTCTCTATGGGTCTCTATGGTCTCTATGGTCTCTATGGTCTCTGTGGGTCTCTGTGGGTCTCTATGGCCTCTATGGGTCTCTATGGTCTCTATGGGTCTCTATGGGTCTCTATGGTCTCTATGGTCTCTGTGGGTCTCTATGTTCTCTATGGGTCTCTATGGTCTCTATGGGTCTCTATGGTCCCTATGGGTCTCTATGGTCTCTATGGTCTCTGTGGGTCTCTATGGTCTCTATGGTCTCTATGGGTCTCTATGGGTCTCTATGGTCTCTATGGGTCTCTATGGGTCTCTGTGGGTCTCTATGGGTCTCTATGGTCTCTATGGTCTCTATGGTCTCTCTGGGACTCTATGGTCTCTGTGGGGCTCTATGCTCTCTGTGTGTCTCTATGGGTCTCTATGGGTCTCTATGGTCTCTATTGGTCTCTATGGTCTCTATGGTCTCTATGGTCTCTGTGGGTCTCTATGGTCTCTGTGGGTCTCTATGGGTCTCTATGGTTCTCTATGGTCTCTATGGGTCTCTATGGTCTCTATGGTCTCTATGGTCCCTATGGGTCTCTGTGGGTCTCTATGGTCTCTGTGGTCTCTATGGTCTCTATGGTCTCTCTGGTCTCTATGGTCTCTATATGTCTCTATGGTCTTTATGTGTCTCTATGGTCTTTATGGGTCTCTATGGTCTCTATGGTCTCTATGGTCTCTGTGGGTCTCTATGGGTCTCTATGGCCTCTATGGGACTCTATGGGTCTCTATGGTCTCCATGGTCTCTATGGTCTCTATGTTCTCTATGGGTCTCTATGGTCTCTATGGTCTCTATGGTCTCTGTGGGTCTCTATGGGTCTCTATGGTCTCTATGGTTCTCTATGGGTCTCTATGGTCTCCATGGTCTCGATGGTCTCTATGGTCTCTATGGGACTCTATGGTCTCTATCGTCTCTGTGGGTCTCTATGGTCTCTATGGTCTCTATGGTGTCTGTGGGTCTCTATGGGTCTCTATGGTCTCTATGGGTCTCTATGGTCTCTGTGGGTCTCTATGGTCTCTATGGTCTCTATGGTCTCTATGGGTCTCTATGGTCTCTATGGTCCCTATGGGTCTCTATGGTCTCTATGGTCTCTGTGGGTCTCTATGGTCTCTGTGGTCTCTATGGTCTCTATGGTCTCTGTGGGTCTCTATGGTCTCTATGGTCTCTGTGGGTCTCTATGGTCTCTATGGGTCTCTATGGTCTCTGAGGGTCTCTATGGTCTCTGTTGTCTCTATGGTCTCTATGGTCTCTGTGGGTCTCTATGGTCTCTATGGTCTGTAGGTCTCTATGGTCTCTGTGGGTCTCTATGGGTCTCTATGATCTCTATGGGTCTCTATGGGTCTCTATGGTCTCTGTGGGTCTCTATGGTCTCCATGGTCTCGATGGTCTCTATGGTCTCTATGGGTCTCTATGGTCTCTATGGTCTCTGTGGGTCTCTATGGTCTCTATGGTCTCTATGGTCTCTGTGGGTCTCTATGGGTCTCTATGGTCTCTATGGGTCTCTATGGTCTCTGTGGGTCTCTATGGGTCTCTATGGTCTCTGTGGGTCCCTATGGGTCTCTATGGTCTCTATGGTCTCTGTGGGTCTCTATGGTCTCTGTGGTCTCTATGGTCTCTATGGTCTCTGAGGGTCTCTATGGTCTCTATTGTCTCTATTGTATCTATGGTCTCTGTGGGTCTCTATGGTCTCTATGGTCTGTAGGTCTCTATGGTCTCTGTGGGTCTCTATGGGTCTCTATGGTCTCTATGGGTCTCTATGGGTCTCTATGGTCTCTATGGGTCTCTATGGTCTCCATGGTCTCTATGGTCTCTATGGTCTCTATGGGTCTCTATGGTCTCTGTGGTCTCTATGGTCTCTGTGGGTCTCTATGGGTCTCTATGGCCTCTATGGGTCTCTATGGGTCTCTATGGTCTCCATGGTCTCTATGGTCTCTATGGTCTCTATGGGTCTCTATGGTCTCTATGGTCTCTATGGTCTCTGTGGGTCTCAATGGGTCTCTGTGGTCTCTATGGGTCTCTATGGGTCTCTATGGTCTCCATGGTCTCCATGGTCTCTATGGTGTCTATGGGTCTCTATGGTCTCTATGGTCTCTGTGGGTCTCTATGGTCTCTATGGTCTCTATGGTCTCTGTGGGTCTCTATGGGTCTCTATGGTCTCCATGGTCTCGATGGTCTCTATGGTCTCTATGGGTCTCTATGGTCTCTATGGTCTCTGTGGGTCTCTATGGTCTCTATGGTCTCTATGGTCTCTGTGGGTCTCTATGGGTCTCTATGGTCTCTATGGGTCTCTATGGTCTCTGTGGGTCTCTATGGGTCTCTATGGTCTCTCTGGGTCCCTATGTGTCTCTATGGTCTCTATGGTCTCTGTGGGTCTCTATGGTCTCTGTGGTCTCCATGGTCTCTATGGTCTCTGAGGGTCTCTATGGTCTCTGTTGTCTCTATGATATCTATGGTCTCTGTGGGTCTCTATGGTCTCTATGGTCTGTAGGTCTCTATGGTCTCTGTGGGTCTCTATGGTCTCTATGGGTCTCTATGGGTCTCTATGGTCTCTATGGGTCTCTATGGTCTCCATGGTCTCTATGGTCTCTATGGTCTCTATGGGTATCTATGGTCTCTATGGTCTCTGTGGGTCTCTATGGGTCTCTATGGCCTCTCTGGGACTCTATGGGTCTCTATGGTCTCCATGGTCTCTATGGTCTCTATGGTCTCTATGGGTCTCTATGGTCTCTATGGTCTCTATGGTCTCTGTGGGTCTCTATGGGTCTCTATTGTCTCTATGGTTCTCTATGGGTCTCTATGGTCTCCATGGTCTCGATGGTCTCTATGGTCTCTATGGGACACTATGGTCTCTATGGTCTCTGTGGGTCTCTATGGTCTCTATGGTCTCTATGGTGTCTGTGGGTCTCTATGGGTCTCTATGGTCTCTATGGGTCTCTATGGTCTCTGTGGGTCTCTATGGTCTCTATGGTCTCTATGGTCTCTATGGGTCTCTATGGTCTCTATGGTCCCTATGGGTCTCTATGGTCTCTATGGTCTCTGTGGGTCTCTATGGTCTCTGTGGTCTCTATGGTCTCTATGGTCTCTGTGGGTCTCTATGGTCTCTATGGTCTCTGTGGGTCTCTATGGTCTCTATGGGTCTCTATGGTCTCTGAGGGTCTCTATGGTCTCTGTTGTCTCTATGGTCTCTATGGTCTCTGTGGGTCTCTATGGTCTCTATGGTCTGTAGGTCTCTATGGTCTCTGTGGGTCTCTATGGGTCTCTATGATCTCTATGGGTCTCTATGGGTCTCTATGGTCTCTGTGGGTCTCTATGGTCTCCATGGTCTCGATGGTCTCTATGGTCTCTATGGGTCTCTATGGTCTCTATGGTCTCTGTGGGTCTCTATGGTCTCTATGGTCTCTATGGTCTCTGTGGGTCTCTATGGGTCTCTATGGTCTCTATGGGTCTCTATGGTCTCTGTGGGTCTCTATGGGTCTCTATGGTCTCTGTGGGTCCCTATGGGTCTCTATGGTCTCTATGGTCTCTGTGGGTCTCTATGGTCTCTGTGGTCTCTATGGTCTCTATGGTCTCTGAGGGTCTCTATGGTCTCTATTGTCTCTATTGTATCTATGGTCTCTGTGGGTCTCTATGGTCTCTATGGTCTGTAGGTCTCTATGGTCTCTGTGGGTCTCTATGGGTCTCTATGGTCTCTATGGGTCTCTATGGGTCTCTATGGTCTCTATGGGTCTCTATGGTCTCCATGGTCTCTATGGTCTCTATGGTCTCTATGGGTCTCTATGGTCTCTGTGGTCTCTATGGTCTCTGTGGGTCTCAATGGGTCTCTGTGGTCTCTATGGGTCTCTATGGGTCTCTATGGTCTCCATGGTCTCCATGGTCTCTATGGTCTCTATGGGTCTCTATGGTCTCTATGGTCTCTGTGGGTCTCTATGGTCTCTATGGTCTCTATGGTCTCTGTGGGTCTCTATGGGTCTCTATGGTCCCTATGGGTCTCTATGGTCTCTGTGGTCTCTATGGTCTCTGTGGGTCTCAATGGGTCTCTGTGGTCTCTATGGGTCTCTATGGGTCTCTATGGTCTCCATGGTCTCCATGGTCTCTATGGTCTCTATGGGTCTCTATGGTCTCTATGGTCTCTGTGGGTCTCTATGGTCTCTATGGTCTCTATGGTCTCTATGGGTCTCTATGGTCTCTATGGTCCCTATGGGTCTCTATGGTCTCTGTGGGTCTCTATGGTCTCTATGGTCTCTGTGGGTCTCTATGTTCTCTATGGGTCTCTATGGTCTCTATGGGTCTCTATGGTCCCTATGGGTCTCTATGGTCTCTATGGTCTCTGTGGGTCTCTATGGTCTCTATGGTCTCTATGGGTCTCTATGGGTCTCTATGGTCTCTATGGGTCTCTATGGGTCTCTGTGGGTCTCTATGGGTCTCTATGGTCTCTATGGTCTCTATGGTCTCTCTGGGACTCTATGGTCTCTGTGGGGCTCTATGCTCTCTGTGTGTCTCTATGGGTCTCTATGGGTCTCTATGGTCTCTATTGGTCTCTATGGTCTCTATGGTCTCTATGGTCTCTGTGGGTCTCTATGGTCTCTGTGGGTCTCTATGGGTCTCTATGGTTCTCTATGGTCTCTATGGGTCTCTATGGTCTCTATGGTCTCTATGGTCCCTATGGGTCTCTGTGGGTCTCTATGGTCTCTGTGGTCTCTATGGTCTCTATGGTCTCTCTGGTCTCTATGGTCTCTATATGTCTCTATGGTCTTTATGTGTCTCTATGGTCTTTATGGGTCTCTATGGTCTCTATGGTCTCTATGGTCTCTGTGGGTCTCTATGGGTCTCTATGGCCTCTATGGGACTCTATGGGTCTCTATGGTCTCCATGGTCTCTATGGTCTCTATGGTCTCTATGGGTCTCTATGGTCTCTATGGTCTCTATGGTCTCTGTGGGTCTCTATGGGTCTCTATGGTCTCTATGGTTCTCTATGGGTCTCTATGGTCTCCATGGTCTCGATGGTCTCTATGGTCTCTATGGGACTCTATGGTCTCTATCGTCTCTGTGGGTCTCTATGGTCTCTATGGTCTCTATGGTGTCTGTGGGTCTCTATGGGTCTCTATGGTCTCTATGGGTCTCTATGGTCTCTGTGGGTCTCTATGGTCTCTATGGTCTCTATGGTCTCTATGGGTCTCTATGGTCTCTATGGTCCCTATGGGTCTCTATGGTCTCTATGGTCTCTGTGGGTCTCTATGGTCTCTGTGGTCTCTATGGTCTCTATGGTCTCTGTGGGTCTCTATGGTCTCTATGGTCTCTGTGGGTCTCTATGGTCTCTATGGGTCTCTATGGTCTCTGAGGGTCTCTATGGTCTCTGTTGTCTCTATGGTCTCTATGGTCTCTGTGGGTCTCTATGGTCTCTATGGTCTGTAGGTCTCTATGGTCTCTGTGGGTCTCTATGGGTCTCTATGATCTCTATGGGTCTCTATGGGTCTCTATGGTCTCTGTGGGTCTCTATGGTCTCCATGGTCTCGATGGTCTCTATGGTCTCTATGGGTCTCTATGGTCTCTATGGTCTCTGTGGGTCTCTATGGTCTCTATGGTCTCTATGGTCTCTGTGGGTCTCTATGGGTCTCTATGGTCTCTATGGGTCTCTATGGTCTCTGTGGGTCTCTATGGGTCTCTATGGTCTCTGTGGGTCCCTATGGGTCTCTATGGTCTCTATGGTCTCTGTGGGTCTCTATGGTCTCTGTGGTCTCTATGGTCTCTATGGTCTCTGAGGGTCTCTATGGTCTCTATTGTCTCTATTGTATCTATGGTCTCTGTGGGTCTCTATGGTCTCTATGGTCTGTAGGTCTCTATGGTCTCTGTGGGTCTCTATGGGTCTCTATGGTCTCTATGGGTCTCTATGGGTCTCTATGGTCTCTATGGGTCTCTATGGTCTCCATGGTCTCTATGGTCTCTATGGTCTCTATGGGTCTCTATGGTCTCTGTGGTCTCTATGGTCTCTGTGGGTCTCTATGGGTCTCTATGGCCTCTATGGGTCTCTATGGGTCTCTATGGTCTCCATGGTCTCTATGGTCTCTATGGTCTCTATGGGTCTCTATGGTCTCTATGGTCTCTATGGTCTCTGTGGGTCTCAATGGGTCTCTGTGGTCTCTATGGGTCTCTATGGGTCTCTATGGTCTCCATGGTCTCCATGGTCTCTATGGTGTCTATGGGTCTCTATGGTCTCTATGGTCTCTGTGGGTCTCTATGGTCTCTATGGTCTCTATGGTCTCTGTGGGTCTCTATGGGTCTCTATGGTCTCCATGGTCTCGATGGTCTCTATGGTCTCTATGGGTCTCTATGGTCTCTATGGTCTCTGTGGGTCTCTATGGTCTCTATGGTCTCTATGGTCTCTGTGGGTCTCTATGGGTCTCTATGGTCTCTATGGGTCTCTATGGTCTCTGTGGGTCTCTATGGGTCTCTATGGTCTCTCTGGGTCCCTATGTGTCTCTATGGTCTCTATGGTCTCTGTGGGTCTCTATGGTCTCTGTGGTCTCTATGGTCTCTATGGTCTCTGAGGGTCTCTATGGTCTCTATTGTCTCTATTGTATCTATGGTCTCTGTGGATCTCTATGGTCTCTATGGTCTGTAGGTCTCTATGGTCTCTGTGGGTCTCTATGGGTCTCTATGGTCTCTATGGGTCTCTATGGGTCTCTATGGTCTCTATGGGTCTCTATGGTCTCCATGGTCTCTATGGTCTCTATGGTCTCTACGGGTCTCTATGGTCTCTGTGGTCTCTATGGTCTCTGTGGGTCTCTATGGGTCTCTATGGCCTCTATGGGTCTCTATGGGTCTCTATGGTCTCCATGGTCTCTATGGTCTCTATGGTCTCTATGGGTCTCTATGGTCTCTATGGTCTCTATGGTCTCTGTGGGTCTCAATGGGTCTCTGTGGTCTCTATGGGTCTCTATGGGTCTCTATGGTCTCCATGGTCTCCATGGTCTCTATGGTCTCTATGGGTCTCTATGGTCTCTATGGTCTCTGTGGGTCTCTATGGTCTCTATGGTCTCTATGGTCTCTGTGGGTCTCTATGGGTCTCTATGGTCTCTATGGGTCTCTATGGTCTCTGTGGGTCTCTATGGTCTCTATGGTCTCTATGGTCTCTATGGGTCTCTATGGTCTCTATGGTCCCTATGGGTCTCTATGGTCTCTGTGGGTCTCTATGGTCTCTGTGGGTCTCTATGGGTCTCTATGGCCTCTATGGTTTCTATGGTCTCTATGGTCTCTATGGTCTCTGTGGGTCTCTATGGTCTCTATGGTCTCTGTGGGTCTCTATGGTCTCTGTGGGTCTCTGTGGGTCTCTATGGCCTCTATGGGTCTCTATGGTCTCTATGGGTCTCTATGTTCTCTATGGTCTCTATGGTCTCTGTGGGTCTCTGTGGGTCTCTATGGCCTCTATGGGTCTCTATGGTCTCTATGGGTGTCTATGGTCTCTATGGTCTCTGTGGGTCTCTATGGTCTCTATGGTCTCTTTGGGTCTCTATGGTCTCTATGGGTCTCTATGGTCTCTATGGTCTCTATGGACCCTATGGGTCTCTATGGTCTCTATGGTCTCTGTGGGTCTCTATGGTCTCTGTGGTCTCTGTGGGTCTCTATGGTCTCTGTGGGTCTCTGTGGTTCTCTATGGCCTCTATGGGTCTCTATGGTCTCTATGGGTCTCTATGGTCTCTATGGTCTCTATGGTCTCTGTGGGTCTCTGTGGGTCTCTATGGCCTCTATGGGTCTCTATGGTCTCTATGGGTCTCTATGGGTCTCTATGGTCTCTATGGTCTCTGTGGGTCTCTATGTTCTCTATGGGTCTCTATGGTCTCTATGGGTCTCTATGGTCCCTATGGGTCTCTATGGTCTCTATGGTCTCTGTGGGTCTCTATGGTCTCTATGGTCTCTATGGGTCTCTATGGGTCTCTATGGTCTCTATGGGTCTCTATGGGTCTCTGTGGGTCTCTATGGGTCTCTATGGTCTCTATGGTCTCTATGGTCTCTCTGGGACTCTATGGTCTCTGTGGGGCTCTATGCTCTCTGTGTGTCTCTATGGGTCTCTATGGGTCTCTATGGTCTCTATTGGTCTCTATGGTCTCTATGGTCTCTATGGTCTCTGTGGGTCTCTATGGTCTCTGTGGGTCTCTATGGGTCTCTATGGTTCTCTATGGTCTCTATGGGTCTCTATGGTCTCTATGGTCTCTATGGTCCCTATGGGTCTCTGTGGGTCTCTATGGTCTCTGTGGTCTCTATGGTCTCTATGGTCTCTCTGGTCTCTATGGTCTCTATATGTCTCTATGGTCTTTATGTGTCTCTATGGTCTTTATGGGTCTCTATGGTCTCTATGGTCTCTATGGTCTCTGTGGGTCTCTATGGGTCTCTATGGCCTCTATGGGACTCTATGGGTCTCTATGGTCTCCATGGTCTCTATGGTCTCTATGGTCTCTATGGGTCTCTATGGTCTCTATGGTCTCTATGGTCTCTGTGGGTCTCTATGGGTCTCTATGGTCTCTATGGTTCTCTATGGGTCTCTATGGTCTCCATGGTCTCGATGGTCTCTATGGTCTCTATGGGACTCTATGGTCTCTATCGTCTCTGTGGGTCTCTATGGTCTCTATGGTCTCTATGGTGTCTGTGGGTCTCTATGGGTCTCTATGGTCTCTATGGGTCTCTATGGTCTCTGTGGGTCTCTATGGTCTCTATGGTCTCTATGGTCTCTATGGGTCTCTATGGTCTCTATGGTCCCTATGGGTCTCTATGGTCTCTATGGTCTCTGTGGGTATCTATGGTCTCTGTGGTCTCTATGGTCTCTATGGTCTCTGTGGGTCTCTATGGTCTCTATGGTCTCTGTGGGTCTCTATGGTCTCTATGGGTCTCTATGGTCTCTGAGGGTCTCTATGGTCTCTGTTGTCTCTATGGTCTCTATGGTCTCTGTGGGTCTCTATGGTCTCTATGGTCTGTAGGTCTCTATGGTCTCTGTGGGTCTCTATGGGTCTCTATGATCTCTATGGGTCTCTATGGGTCTCTATGGTCTCTGTGGGTCTCTATGGTCTCCATGGTCTCGATGGTCTCTATGGTCTCTATGGGTCTCTATGGTCTCTATGGTCTCTGTGGGTCTCTATGGTCTCTATGGTCTCTATGGTCTCTGTGGGTCTCTATGGGTCTCTATGGTCTCTATGGGTCTCTATGGTCTCTGTGGGTCTCTATGGGTCTCTATGGTCTCTGTGGGTCCCTATGGGTCTCTATGGTCTCTATGGTCTCTGTGGGTCTCTATGGTCTCTGTGGTCTCTATGGTCTCTATGGTCTCTGAGGGTCTCTATGGTCTCTATTGTCTCTAT
Organism: Columba guinea; assembly: GCA_032206185.1. Classification (NCBI taxonomy): domain Eukaryota; kingdom Metazoa; phylum Chordata; class Aves; order Columbiformes; family Columbidae; genus Columba; species Columba guinea. The sequence goes on from JAVLUU010000407.1 coordinate 154,485, forward strand.
TGTATCTATGGTCTCTGTGGGTCTCTATGGTCTCTATGGTCTGTAGGTCTCTATGGTCTCTGTGGGTCTCTCTGGGTCTCTATGGTCTCTATGGGTCTCTATGGGTCTCTATGGTCTCTATGGGTCTCTATGGTCTCCATGGTCTCTATGGTCTCTATGGTCTCTATGGGTCTCTATGGTCTCTGTGGTCTCTATGGTCTCTGTGGGTCTCTATGGGTCTCTATGGCCTCTATGGGTCTCTATGGGTCTCTATGGTCTCCATGGTCTCTATGGTCTCTATGGTCTCTATGGGTCTCTATGGTCTCTATGGTCTCTATGGTCTCTGTGGGTCTCAATGGGTCTCTGTGGTCTCTATGGGTCTCTATGGGTCTCTATGGTCTCCATGGTCTCCATGGTCTCTATGGTGTCTATGGGTCTCTATGGTCTCTATGGTCTCTGTGGGTCTCTATGGTCTCTATGGTCTCTATGGTCTCTGTGGGTCTCTATGGGTCTCCATGGTCTCCATGGTCTCGATGGTCTCTATGGTCTCTATGGGTCTCTATGGTCTCTATGGTCTCTGTGGGTCTCTATGGTCTCTATGGTCTCTATGGTCTCTGTGGGTCTCTATGGGTCTCTATGGTCTCTATGGGTCTCTATGGTCTCTGTGGGTCTCTATGGGTCTCTATGGTCTCTCTGGGTCCCTATGTGTCTCTATGGTCTCTATGGTCTCTGTGGGTCTCTATGGTCTCTGTGGTCTCCATGGTCTCTATGGTCTCTGAGGGTCTCTATGGTCTCTGTTGTCTCTATGATATCTATGGTCTCTGTGGGTCTCTATGGTCTCTATGGTCTGTAGGTCTCTATGGTCTCTGTGGGTCTCTATGGTCTCTATGGGTCTCTATGGGTCTCTATGGTCTCTATGGGTCTCTATGGTCTCCATGGTCTCTATGGTCTCTATGGTCTCTATGGGTCTCTATGGTCTCTATGGTCTCTGTGGGTCTCTATGGGTCTCTATGGCCTCTCTGGGACTCTATGGGTCTCTATGGTCTCCATGGTCTCTATGGTCTCTATGGTCTCTATGGGTCTCTATGGTCTCTATGGTCTCTATGGTCTCTGTGGGTCTCTATGGGTCTCTATTGTCTCTATGGTTCTCTATGGGTCTCTATGGTCTCCATGGTCTCGATGGTCTCTATGGTCTCTATGGGACTCTATGGTCTCTATGGTCTCTGTGGGTCTCTATGGTCTCTATGGTCTCTATGGTGTCTGTGGGTCTCTATGGGTCTCTATGGTCTCTATGGGTCTCTATGGTCTCTGTGGGTCTCTATGGTCTCTATGGTCTCTATGGTCTCTATGGGTCTCTATGGTCTCTATGGTCCCTATGGGTCTCTATGGTCTCTATGGTCTCTGTGGGTCTCTATGGTCTCTGTGGTCTCTATGGTCTCTATGGTCTCTGTGGGTCTCTATGGTCTCTATGGTCTCTGTGGGTCTCTATGGTCTCTATGGGTCTCTATGGTCTCTGAGGGTCTCTATGGTCTCTGTTGTCTCTATGGTCTCTATGGTCTCTGTGGGTCTCTATGGTCTCTATGGTCTGTAGGTCTCTATGGTCTCTGTGGGTCTCTATGGGTCTCTATGATCTCTATGGGTCTCTATGGGTCTCTATGGTCTCTGTGGGTCTCTATGGTCTCCATGGTCTCGATGGTCTCTATGGTCTCTATGGGTCTCTATGGTCTCTATGGTCTCTGTGGGTCTCTATGGTCTCTATGGTCTCTATGGTCTCTGTGGGTCTCTATGGGTCTCTATGGTCTCTATGGGTCTCTATGGTCTCTGTGGGTCTCTATGGGTCTCTATGGTCTCTGTGGGTCCCTATGGGTCTCTATGGTCTCTATGGTCTCTGTGGGTCTCTATGGTCTCTGTGGTCTCTATGGTCTCTATGGTCTCTGAGGGTCTCTATGGTCTCTATTGTCTCTATTGTATCTATGGTCTCTGTGGGTCTCGATGGTCTCTATGGTCTGTAGGTCTCTATGGTCTCTGTGGGTCTCTATGGGTCTCTATGGTCTCTATGGGTCTCTATGGGTCTCTATGGTCTCTATGGGTCTCTATGGTCTCCATGGTCTCTATGGTCTCTATGGTCTCTATGGGTCTCTATGGTCTCTGTGGTCTCTATGGTCTCTGTGGGTCTCAATGGGTCTCTGTGGTCTCTATGGGTCTCTATGGGTCTCTATGGTCTCCATGGTCTCCATGGTCTCTATGGTCTCTATGGGTCTCTATGGTCTCTATGGTCTCTGTGGGTCTCTATGGTCTCTATGGTCTCTATGGTCTCTGTGGGTCTCTATGGGTCTCTATGGTCTCTATGGTCTCTATGGGTCTCTATGGTCTCTATGGTCCCTATGGGTCTCTATGGTCTCTGTGGGTCTCTATGGTCTCTATGGTCTCTGTGGGTCTCTATGTTCTCTATGGGTCTCTATGGTCTCTATGGGTCTCTATGGTCCCTATGGGTCTCTATGGTCTCTATGGTCTCTGTGGGTCTCTATGGTCTCTATGGTCTCTATGGGTCTCTATGGGTCTCTATGGTCTCTATGGGTCTCTATGGGTCTCTGTGGGTCTCTATGGGTCTCTATGGTCTCTATGGTCTCTATGGTCTCTCTGGGACTCTATGGTCTCTGTGGGGCTCTATGCTCTCTGTGTGTCTCTATGGGTCTCTATGGGTCTCTATGGTCTCTATTGGTCTCTATGGTCTCTATGGTCTCTATGGTCTCTGTGGGTCTCTATGGTCTCTGTGGGTCTCTATGGGTCTCTATGGTTCTCTATGGTCTCTATGGGTCTCTATGGTCTCTATGGTCTCTATGGTCCCTATGGGTCTCTGTGGGTCTCTATGGTCTCTGTGGTCTCTATGGTCTCTATGGTCTCTCTGGTCTCTATGGTCTCTATATGTCTCTATGGTCTTTATGTGTCTCTATGGTCTTTATGGGTCTCTATGGTCTCTATGGTCTCTATGGTCTCTGTGGGTCTCTATGGGTCTCTATGGCCTCTATGGGACTCTATGGGTCTCTATGGTCTCCATGGTCTCTATGGTCTCTATGGTCTCTATGGGTCTCTATGGTCTCTATGGTCTCTATGGTCTCTGTGGGTCTCTATGGGTCTCTATGGTCTCTATGGTTCTCTATGGGTCTCTATGGTCTCCATGGTCTCGATGGTCTCTATGGTCTCTATGGGACTCTCTGGTCTCTATCGTCTCTGTGGGTCTCTATGGTCTCTATGGTCTCTATGGTGTCTGTGGGTCTCTATGGGTCTCTATGGTCTCTATGGGTCTCTATGGTCTCTGTGGGTCTCTATGGTCTCTATGGTCTCTATGGTCTCTATGGGTCTCTATGGTCTCTATGGTCCCTATGGGTCTCTATGGTCTCTATGGTCTCTGTGGGTCTCTATGGTCTCTGTGGTCTCTATGGTCTCTATGGTCTCTGTGGGTCTCTATGGTCTCTATGGTCTCTGTGGGTCTCTATGGTCTCTATGGGTCTCTATGGTCTCTGAGGGTCTCTATGGTCTCTGTTGTCTCTATGGTCTCTATGGTCTCTGTGGGTCTCTATGGTCTCTATGGTCTGTAGGTCTCTATGGTCTCTGTGGGTCTCTATGGGTCTCTATGATCTCTATGGGTCTCTATGGGTCTCTATGGTCTCTGTGGGTCTCTATGGTCTCCATGGTCTCGATGGTCTCTATGGTCTCTATGGGTCTCTATGGTCTCTATGGTCTCTGTGGGTCTCTATGGTCTCTATGGTCTCTATGGTCTCTGTGGGTCTCTATGGGTCTCTATGGTCTCTATGGGTCTCTATGGTCTCTGTGGGTCTCTATGGGTCTCTATGGTCTCTGTGGGTCCCTATGGGTCTCTATGGTCTCTATGGTCTCTGTGGGTCTCTATGGTCTCTGTGGTCTCTATGGTCTCTATGGTCTCTGAGGGTCTCTATGGTCTCTATTGTCTCTATTGTATCTATGGTCTCTGTGGGTCTCTATGGTCTCTATGGTCTGTAGGTCTCTATGGTCTCTGTGGGTCTCTATGGGTCTCTATGGTCTCTATGGGTCTCTATGGTCTCCATGGTCTCTATGGTCTCTATGGTCTCTATGGGTCTCTATGGTCTCTGTGGTCTCTATGGTCTCTGTGGGTCTCTACGGGTCTCTATGGCCTCTATGGGTCTCTATGGGTCTCTATGGTCTCCATGGTCTCTATGGTCTCTATGGTCTCTATGGGTCTCTATGGTCTCTATGGTCTCTATGGTCTCTGTGGGTCTCAATGGGTCTCTGTGGTCTCTATGGGTCTCTATGGGTCTCTATGGTCTCCATGGTCTCCATGGTCTCTATGGTGTCTATGGGTCTCTATGGTCTCTATGGTCTCTGTGGGTCTCTATGGTCTCTATGGTCTCTATGGTCTCTGTGGGTCTCTATGGGTCTCTATGGTCTCTATGGTCTCTGTGGGTCTCTATGGTCTCTATGGTCTCTATGGTCTCTGTGGGTCTCTATGGGTCTCTATGGTCTCTATGGGTCTCTATGGTCTCTGTGGGTCTCTATGGGTCTCTATGGTCTCTCTGGGTCCCTATGTGTCTCTATGGTCTCTATGGTCTCTGTGGGTCTCTATGGTCTCTGTGGTCTCCATGGTCTCTATGGTCTCTGAGGGTCTCTATTGTCTCTGTTGTCTCTATGATATCTATGGTCTCTGTGGGTCTCTATGGTCTCTATGGTCTGTAGGTCTCTATGGTCTCTGTGGGTCTCTATGGTCTCTATGGGTCTCTATGGGTCTCTATGGTCTCTATGGGTCTCTATGGTCTCCATGGTCTCTATGGTCTCTATGGTCTCTATGGGTCTCTATGGTCTCTATGGTCTCTGTGGGTCTCTATGGGTCTCTATGGCCTCTCTGGGACTCTATGGGTCTCTATGGTCTCCATGGTCTCTATGGTCTCTATGGTCTCTATGGGTCTCTATGGTCTCTATGGTCTCTATGGTCTCTGTGGGTCTCTATGGGTCTCTATGGTCTCTATGGTTCTCTATGGGTCTCTATGGTCTCCATGGTCTCGATGGTCTCTATGGTCTCTATGGGACTCTATGGTCTCTATGGTCTCTGTGGGTCTCTATGGTCTCTATGGTCTCTATGGTGTCTGTGGGTCTCTATGGGTCTCTATGGTCTCTATGGGTCTCTATGGTCTCTGTGGGTCTCTATGGTCTCTATGGTCTCTATGGTCTCTATGGGTCTCTATGGTCTCTATGGTCCCTATGGGTCTCTATGGTCTCTATGGTCTCTGTGGGTCTCTATGGTCTCTGTGGTCTCTATGGTCTCTATGGTCTCTGTGGGTCTCTATGGTCTCTATGGTCTCTGTGGGTCTCTATGGTCTCTATGGGTCTCTATGGTCTCTGAGGGTCTCTATGGTCTCTGTTGTCTCTATGGTCTCTATGGTCTCTGTGGGTCTCTATGGTCTCTATGGTCTGTAGGTCTCTATGGTCTCTGTGGGTCTCTATGGGTCTCTATGATCTCTATGGGTCTCTATGGGTCTCTATGGTCTCTGTGGATCTCTATGGTCTCCATGGTCTCGATGGTCTCTATGGTCTCTATGGGTCTCTATGGTCTCTATGGTCTCTGTGGGTCTCTATGGTCTCTATGGTCTCTATGGTCTCTGTGGGTCTCTATGGGTCTCTATGGTCTCTATGGGTCTCTATGGTCTCTGTGGGTCTCTATGGGTCTCTATGGTCTCTGTGGGTCCCTATGGGTCTCTATGGTCTCTATGGTCTCTGTGGGTCTCTATGGTCTCTGTGGTCTCTATGGTCTCTATGGTCTCTGAGGGTCTCTATGGTCTCTATTGTCTCTATTGTATCTATGGTCTCTGTGGGTCTCTATGGTCTCTATGGTCTGTAGGTCTCTATGGTCTCTGTGGGTCTCTATGGGTCTCTATGGTCTCTATGGGTCTCTATGGGTCTCTATGGTCTCTATGGGTCTCTATGGTCTCCATGGTCTCTATGGTCTCTATGGTCTCTATGGGTCTCTATGGTCTCTGTGGTCTCTATGGTCTCTGTGGGTCTCAATGGGTCTCTGTGGTCTCTATGGGTCTCTATGGGTCTCTATGGTCTCCATGGTCTCCATGGTCTCTATGGTCTCTATGGGTCTCTATGGTCTCTATGGTCTCTGTGGGTCTCTATGGTCTCTATGGTCTCTATGGTCTCTGTGGGTCTCTATGGGTCTCTATGGTCTCTATGGTCTCTATGGGTCTCTATGGTCTCTATGGTCCCTATGGGTCTCTATGGTCTCTGTGCGTCTCTATGGTCTCTGTGGGTCTCTATGGGTCTCTATGGCCTCTATGGTTTCTGTGGTCTCTATGGTCTCTATGGTCTCTGTGGGTCTCTATGGTCTCTATGGTCTCTGTGGGTCTCTATGGTCTCTGTGGGTCTCTGTGGGTCTCTATGGCCTCTATGGGTCTCTATGGTCTCTATGGGTCTCTATGTTCTCTATGGTCTCTATGGTCTCTGTGGGTCTCTGTGGGTCTCTATGGCCTCTATGGGTCTCTATGGTCTCTATGGGTGTCTATGGTCTCTATGGTCTCTGTGGGTCTCTATGGTCTCTATGGTCTCTTTGGGTCTCTATGGTCTCTATGGGTCTCTATGGTCTCTATGGTCTCTATGGACCCTATGGGTCTCTATGGTCTCTATGGTCTCTGTGGGTCTCTATGGTCTCTGTGGTCTCTGTGGGTCTCTATGGTCTCTGTGGGTCTCTGTGGTTCTCTATGGCCTCTATGGGTCTCTATGGTCTCTATGGGTCTCTATGGTCTCTATGGTCTCTATGGTCTCTGTGGGTCTCTGTGGGTCTCTATGGCCTCTATGGGTCTCTATGGTCTCTATGGGTCTCTATGGGTCTCTATGGTCTCTATGGTCTCTGTGGGTCTCTATGTTCTCTATGGGTCTCTATGGTCTCTATGGGTCTCTATGGTCCCTATGGGTCTCTATGGTCTCTATGGTCTCTGTGGGTCTCTATGGTCTCTATGGTCTCTATGGGTCTCTATGGGTCTCTATGGTCTCTATGGGTCTCTATGGGTCTCTGTGGGTCTCTATGGGTCTCTATGGTCTCTATGGTCTCTATGGTCTCTCTGGGACTCTATGGTCTCTGTGGGGCTCTATGCTCTCTGTGTGTCTCTATGGGTCTCTATGGGTCTCTATGGTCTCTATTGGTCTCTATGGTCTCTATGGTCTCTATGGTCTCTGTGGGTCTCTATGGTCTCTGTGGGTCTCTATGGGTCTCTATGGTTCTCTATGGTCTCTATGGGTCTCTATGGTCTCTATGGTCTCTATGGTCCCTATGGGTCTCTGTGGGTCTCTATGGTCTCTGTGGTCTCTATGGTCTCTATGGTCTCTCTGGTCTCTATGGTCTCTATATGTCTCTATGGTCTTTATGTGTCTCTATGGTCTTTATGGGTCTCTATGGTCTCTATGGTCTCTATGGTCTCTGTGGGTCTCTATGGGTCTCTATGGCCTCTATGGGACTCTATGGGTCTCTATGGTCTCCATGGTCTCTATGGTCTCTATGGTCTCTATGGGTCTCTATGGTCTCTATGGTCTCTATGGTCTCTGTGGGTCTCTATGGTCTCTATGGTCTCTGTGGGTCTCTATGGTCTCTATGGTCTCTATGGTCTCTGTGGGTCTCTATGGGTCTCTATGGTCTCTATGGTCTCTATGGGTCTCTATGGTCTCTATGGTCCCTATGGGTCTCTATGGTCTCTGTGCGTCTCTATGGTCTCTGTGGGTCTCTATGGGTCTCTATGGCCTCTATGGTTTCTGTGGTCTCTATGGTCTCTATGGTCTCTGTGGGTCTCTATGGTCTCTATGGTCTCTGTGGGTCTCTATGGTCTCTGTGGGTCTCTGTGGGTCTCTATGGCCTCTATGGGTCTCTATGGTCTCTATGGGTCTCTATGTTCTCTATGGTCTCTATGGTCTCTGTGGGTCTCTGTGGGTCTCTATGGCCTCTATGGGTCTCTATGGTCTCTATGGGTGTCTATGGTCTCTATGGTCTCTGTGGGTCTCTATGGTCTCTATGGTCTCTTTGGGTCTCTATGGTCTCTATGGGTCTCTATGGTCTCTATGGTCTCTATGGACCCTATGGGTCTCTATGGTCTCTATGGTCTCTGTGGGTCTCTATGGTCTCTGTGGTCTCTGTGGGTCTCTATGGTCTCTGTGGGTCTCTGTGGTTCTCTATGGCCTCTATGGGTCTCTATGGTCTCTATGGGTCTCTATGGTCTCTATGGTCTCTATGGTCTCTGTGGGTCTCTGTGGGTCTCTATGGCCTCTATGGGTCTCTATGGTCTCTATGGGTCTCTATGGGTCTCTATGGTCTCTATGGTCTCTGTGGGTCTCTATGTTCTCTATGGGTCTCTATGGTCTCTATGGGTCTCTATGGTCCCTATGGGTCTCTATGGTCTCTATGGTCTCTGTGGGTCTCTATGGTCTCTATGGTCTCTATGGGTCTCTATGGGTCTCTATGGTCTCTATGGGTCTCTATGGGTCTCTGTGGGTCTCTATGGGTCTCTATGGTCTCTATGGTCTCTATGGTCTCTCTGGGACTCTATGGTCTCTGTGGGGCTCTATGCTCTCTGTGTGTCTCTATGGGTCTCTATGGGTCTCTATGGTCTCTATTGGTCTCTATGGTCTCTATGGTCTCTATGGTCTCTGTGGGTCTCTATGGTCTCTGTGGGTCTCTATGGGTCTCTATGGTTCTCTATGGTCTCTATGGGTCTCTATGGTCTCTATGGTCTCTATGGTCCCTATGGGTCTCTGTGGGTCTCTATGGTCTCTGTGGTCTCTATGGTCTCTATGGTCTCTCTGGTCTCTATGGTCTCTATATGTCTCTATGGTCTTTATGTGTCTCTATGGTCTTTATGGGTCTCTATGGTCTCTATGGTCTCTATGGTCTCTGTGGGTCTCTATGGGTCTCTATGGCCTCTATGGGACTCTATGGGTCTCTATGGTCTCCATGGTCTCTATGGTCTCTATGGTCTCTATGGGTCTCTATGGTCTCTATGGTCTCTATGGTCTCTGTGGGTCTCTATGGGTCTCTATGGTCTCTATGGTTCTCTATGGGTCTCTATGGTCTCCATGGTCTCGATGGTCTCTATGGTCTCTATGGGACTCTATGGTCTCTATCGTCTCTGTGGGTCTCTATGGTCTCTATGGTCTCTATGGTGTCTGTGGGTCTCTATGGGTCTCTATGGTCTCTATGGGTCTCTATGGTCTCTGTGGGTCTCTATGGTCTCTATGGTCTCTATGGTCTCTATGGGTCTCTATGGTCTCTATGGTCCCTATGGGTCTCTATGGTCTCTATGGTCCCTATGGGTCTCTATGGTCTCTATGGTCTCTGTGGGTCTCTATGGTCTCTGTGGTCTCTATGGTCTCTATGGTCTCTGTGGGTCTCTATGGTCTCTATGGTCTCTGTGGGTCTCTATGGTCTCTATGGGTCTCTATGGTCTCTGAGGGTCTCTATGGTCTCTGTTGTCTCTATGGTCTCTATGGTCTCTGTGGGTCTCTATGGTCTCTATGGTCTGTAGGTCTCTATGGTCTCTGTGGGTCTCTATGGGTCTCTATGATCTCTATGGGTCTCTATGGGTCTCTATGGTCTCTGTGGGTCTCTATGGTCTCCATGGTCTCGATGGTCTCTATGGTCTCTATGGGTCTCTATGGTCTCTATGGTCTCTGTGGGTCTCTATGGTCTCTATGGTCTCTATGGTCTCTGTGGGTCTCTATGGGTCTCTATGGTCTCTATGGGTCTCTATGGTCTCTGTGGGTCTCTATGGGTCTCTATGGTCTCTGTGGGTCCCTATGGGTCTCTATGGTCTCTATGGTCTCTGTGGGTCTCTATGGTCTCTGTGGTCTCTATGGTCTCTATGGTCTCTGAGGGTCTCTATGGTCTCTATTGTCTCTATTGTATCTATGGTCTCTGTGGGTCTCTATGGTCTCTATGGTCTGTAGGTCTCTATGGTCTCTGTGGGTCTCTATGGGTCTCTATGGTCTCTATGGGTCTCTATGGGTCTCTATGGTCTCTATGGGTCTCTATGGTCTCCATGGTCTCTATGGTCTCTATGGTCTCTATGGGTCTCTATGGTCTCTGTGGTCTCTATGGTCTCTGTGGGTCTCAATGGGTCTCTGTGGTCTCTATGGGTCTCTATGGGTCTCTATGGTCTCCATGGTCTCCATGGTCTCTATGGTCTCTATGGGTCTCTATGGTCTCTATGGTCTCTGTGGGTCTCTATGGTCTCTATGGTCTCTATGGTCTCTGTGGGTCTCTATGGGTCTCTATGGTCTCTATGGTCTCTATGGGTCTCTATGGTCTCTATGGTCCCTATGGGTCTCTATGGTCTCTGTGGGTCTCTATGGTCTCTGTGGGTCTCTATGGGTCTCTATGGCCTCTATGGTTTCTGTGGTCTCTATGGTCTCTATGGTCTCTGTGGGTCTCTATGGTCTCTATGGTCTCTGTGGGTCTCTATGGTCTCTGTGGGTCTCTGTGGGTCTCTATGGCCTCTATGGGTCTCTATGGTCTCTATGGGTCTCTATGTTCTCTATGGTCTCTATGGTCTCTGTGGGTCTCTGTGGGTCTCTATGGCCTCTATGGGTCTCTATGGTCTCTATGGGTGTCTATGGTCTCTATGGTCTCTGTGGGTCTCTATGGTCTCTATGGTCTCTTTGGGTCTCTATGGTCTCTATGGGTCTCTATGGTCTCTATGGTCTCTATGGACCCTATGGGTCTCTATGGTCTCTATGGTCTCTGTGGGTCTCTATGGTCTCTGTGGTCTCTGTGGGTCTCTATGGTCTCTGTGGGTCTCTGTGGTTCTCTATGGCCTCTATGGGTCTCTATGGTCTCTATGGGTCTCTATGGTCTCTATGGTCTCTATGGTCTCTGTGGGTCTCTGTGGGTCTCTATGGCCTCTATGGGTCTCTATGGTCTCTATGGGTCTCTATGGGTCTCTATGGTCTCTATGGTCTCTGTGGGTCTCTATGTTCTCTATGGGTCTCTATGGTCTCTATGGGTCTCTATGGTCCCTATGGGTCTCTATGGTCTCTATGGTCTCTGTGGGTCTCTATGGTCTCTATGGTCTCTATGGGTCTCTATGGGTCTCTATGGTCTCTATGGGTCTCTATGGGTCTCTGTGGGTCTCTATGGGTCTCTATGGTCTCTATGGTCTCTATGGTCTCTCTGGGACTCTATGGTCTCTGTGGGGCTCTATGCTCTCTGTGTGTCTCTATGGGTCTCTATGGGTCTCTATGGTCTCTATTGGTCTCTATGGTCTCTATGGTCTCTATGGTCTCTGTGGGTCTCTATGGTCTCTGTGGGTCTCTATGGGTCTCTATGGTCTCTATGGTCTCTATGGTCTCTGTGGGTCTCTATGGGTCTCTATGGTCTCTATGGTTCTCTATGGGTCTCTATGGTCTCCATGGTCTCGATGGTCTCTATGGTCTCTATGGGACTCTCTGGTCTCTATCGTCTCTGTGGGTCTCTATGGTCTCTATGGTCTCTATGGTGTCTGTGGGTCTCTATGGGTCTCTATGGTCTCTATGGGTCTCTATGGTCTCTGTGGGTCTCTATGGTCTCTATGGTCTCTATGGTCTCTATGGGTCTCTATGGTCTCTATGGTCCCTATGGGTCTCTATGGTCTCTATGGTCTCTGTGGGTCTCTATGGTCTCTGTGGTCTCTATGGTCTCTATGGTCTCTGTGGGTCTCTATGGTCTCTATGGTCTCTGTGGGTCTCTATGGTCTCTATGGGTCTCTATGGTCTCTGAGGGTCTCTATGGTCTCTGTTGTCTCTATGGTCTCTATGGTCTCTGTGGGTCTCTATGGTCTCTATGGTCTGTAGGTCTCTATGGTCTCTGTGGGTCTCTATGGGTCTCTATGATCTCTATGGGTCTCTATGGGTCTCTATGGTCTCTGTGGGTCTCTATGGTCTCCATGGTCTCGATGGTCTCTATGGTCTCTATGGGTCTCTATGGTCTCTATGGTCTCTGTGGGTCTCTATGGTCTCTATGGTCTCTATGGTCTCTGTGGGTCTCTATGGGTCTCTATGGTCTCTATGGGTCTCTATGGTCTCTGTGGGTCTCTATGGGTCTCTATGGTCTCTGTGGGTCCCTATGGGTCTCTATGGTCTCTATGGTCTCTGTGGGTCTCTATGGTCTCTGTGGTCTCTATGGTCTCTATGGTCTCTGAGGGTCTCTATGGTCTCTATTGTCTCTATTGTATCTATGGTCTCTGTGGGTCTCTATGGTCTCTATGGTCTGTAGGTCTCTATGGTCTCTGTGGGTCTCTATGGGTCTCTATGGTCTCTATGGGTCTCTATGGTCTCCATGGTCTCTATGGTCTCTATGGTCTCTATGGGTCTCTATGGTCTCTGTGGTCTCTATGGTCTCTGTGGGTCTCTACGGGTCTCTATGGCCTCTATGGGTCTCTATGGGTCTCTATGGTCTCCATGGTCTCTATGGTCTCTATGGTCTCTATGGGTCTCTATGGTCTCTATGGTCTCTATGGTCTCTGTGGGTCTCAATGGGTCTCTGTGGTCTCTATGGGTCTCTATGGGTCTCTATGGTCTCCATGGTCTCCATGGTCTCTATGGTGTCTATGGGTCTCTATGGTCTCTATGGTCTCTGTGGGTCTCTATGGTCTCTATGGTCTCTATGGTCTCTGTGGGTCTCTATGGGTCTCTATGGTCTCTATGGTCTCTGTGGGTCTCTATGGTCTCTATGGTCTCTATGGTCTCTGTGGGTCTCTATGGGTCTCTATGGTCTCTATGGGTCTCTATGGTCTCTGTGGGTCTCTATGGGTCTCTATGGTCTCTCTGGGTCCCTATGTGTCTCTATGGTCTCTATGGTCTCTGTGGGTCTCTATGGTCTCTGTGGTCTCCATGGTCTCTATGGTCTCTGAGGGTCTCTATTGTCTCTGTTGTCTCTATGATATCTATGGTCTCTGTGGGTCTCTATGGTCTCTATGGTCTGTAGGTCTCTATGGTCTCTGTGGGTCTCTATGGTCTCTATGGGTCTCTATGGGTCTCTATGGTCTCTATGGGTCTCTATGGTCTCCATGGTCTCTATGGTCTCTATGGTCTCTATGGGTCTCTATGGTCTCTATGGTCTCTGTGGGTCTCTATGGGTCTCTATGGCCTCTCTGGGACTCTATGGGTCTCTATGGTCTCCATGGTCTCTATGGTCTCTATGGTCTCTATGGGTCTCTATGGTCTCTATGGTCTCTATGGTCTCTGTGGGTCTCTATGGGTCTCTATGGTCTCTATGGTTCTCTATGGGTCTCTATGGTCTCCATGGTCTCGATGGTCTCTATGGTCTCTATGGGACTCTATGGTCTCTATGGTCTCTGTGGGTCTCTATGGTCTCTATGGTCTCTATGGTGTCTGTGGGTCTCTATGGGTCTCTATGGTCTCTATGGGTCTCTATGGTCTCTGTGGGTCTCTATGGTCTCTATGGTCTCTATGGTCTCTATGGGTCTCTATGGTCTCTATGGTCCCTATGGGTCTCTATGGTCTCTATGGTCTCTGTGGGTCTCTATGGTCTCTGTGGTCTCTATGGTCTCTATGGTCTCTGTGGGTCTCTATGGTCTCTATGGTCTCTGTGGGTCTCTATGGTCTCTATGGGTCTCTATGGTCTCTGAGGGTCTCTATGGTCTCTGTTGTCTCTATGGTCTCTATGGTCTCTGTGGGTCTCTATGGTCTCTATGGTCTGTAGGTCTCTATGGTCTCTGTGGGTCTCTATGGGTCTCTATGATCTCTATGGGTCTCTATGGGTCTCTATGGTCTCTGTGGATCTCTATGGTCTCCATGGTCTCGATGGTCTCTATGGTCTCTATGGGTCTCTATGGTCTCTATGGTCTCTGTGGGTCTCTATGGTCTCTATGGTCTCTATGGTCTCTGTGGGTCTCTATGGGTCTCTATGGTCTCTATGGGTCTCTATGGTCTCTGTGGGTCTCTATGGGTCTCTATGGTCTCTGTGGGTCCCTATGGGTCTCTATGGTCTCTATGGTCTCTGTGGGTCTCTATGGTCTCTGTGGTCTCTATGGTCTCTATGGTCTCTGAGGGTCTCTATGGTCTCTATTGTCTCTATTGTATCTATGGTCTCTGTGGGTCTCTATGGTCTCTATGGTCTGTAGGTCTCTATGGTCTCTGTGGGTCTCTATGGGTCTCTATGGTCTCTATGGGTCTCTATGGGTCTCTATGGTCTCTATGGGTCTCTATGGTCTCCATGGTCTCTATGGTCTCTATGGTCTCTATGGGTCTCTATGGTCTCTGTGGTCTCTATGGTCTCTGTGGGTCTCAATGGGTCTCTGTGGTCTCTATGGGTCTCTATGGGTCTCTATGGTCTCCATGGTCTCCATGGTCTCTATGGTCTCTATGGGTCTCTATGGTCTCTATGGTCTCTGTGGGTCTCTATGGTCTCTATGGTCTCTATGGTCTCTGTGGGTCTCTATGGGTCTCTATGGTCTCTATGGTCTCTATGGGTCTCTATGGTCTCTATGGTCCCTATGGGTCTCTATGGTCTCTGTGCGTCTCTATGGTCTCTGTGGGTCTCTATGGGTCTCTATGGCCTCTATGGTTTCTGTGGTCTCTATGGTCTCTATGGTCTCTGTGGGTCTCTATGGTCTCTATGGTCTCTGTGGGTCTCTATGGTCTCTGTGGGTCTCTGTGGGTCTCTATGGCCTCTATGGGTCTCTATGGTCTCTATGGGTCTCTATGTTCTCTATGGTCTCTATGGTCTCTGTGGGTCTCTGTGGGTCTCTATGGCCTCTATGGGTCTCTATGGTCTCTATGGGTGTCTATGGTCTCTATGGTCTCTGTGGGTCTCTATGGTCTCTATGGTCTCTTTGGGTCTCTATGGTCTCTATGGGTCTCTATGGTCTCTATGGTCTCTATGGACCCTATGGGTCTCTATGGTCTCTATGGTCTCTGTGGGTCTCTATGGTCTCTGTGGTCTCTGTGGGTCTCTATGGTCTCTGTGGGTCTCTGTGGTTCTCTATGGCCTCTATGGGTCTCTATGGTCTCTATGGGTCTCTATGGTCTCTATGGTCTCTATGGTCTCTGTGGGTCTCTGTGGGTCTCTATGGCCTCTATGGGTCTCTATGGTCTCTATGGGTCTCTATGGGTCTCTATGGTCTCTATGGTCTCTGTGGGTCTCTATGTTCTCTATGGGTCTCTATGGTCTCTATGGGTCTCTATGGTCCCTATGGGTCTCTATGGTCTCTATGGTCTCTGTGGGTCTCTATGGTCTCTATGGTCTCTATGGGTCTCTATGGGTCTCTATGGTCTCTATGGGTCTCTATGGGTCTCTGTGGGTCTCTATGGGTCTCTATGGTCTCTATGGTCTCTATGGTCTCTCTGGGACTCTATGGTCTCTGTGGGGCTCTATGCTCTCTGTGTGTCTCTATGGGTCTCTATGGGTCTCTATGGTCTCTATTGGTCTCTATGGTCTCTATGGTCTCTATGGTCTCTGTGGGTCTCTATGGTCTCTGTGGGTCTCTATGGGTCTCTATGGTTCTCTATGGTCTCTATGGGTCTCTATGGTCTCTATGGTCTCTATGGTCCCTATGGGTCTCTGTGGGTCTCTATGATCTCTGTGGTCTCTATGGTCTCTATGGTCTCTCTGGTCTCTATGGTCTCTATATGTCTCTATGGTCTTTATGTGTCTCTATGGTCTTTATGGGTCTCTATGGTCTCTATGGTCTCTATGGTCTCTGTGGGTCTCTATGGGTCTCTATGGCCTCTATGGGACTCTATGGGTCTCTATGGTCTCCATGGTCTCTATGGTCTCTATGGTCTCTATGGGTCTCTATGGTCTCTATGGTCTCTATGGTCTCTGTGGGTCTCTATGGTCTCTATGGTCTCTGTGGGTCTCTATGGTCTCTATGGTCTCTATGGTCTCTGTGGGTCTCTATGGGTCTCTATGGTCTCTATGGTCTCTATGGGTCTCTATGGTCTCTATGGTCCCTATGGGTCTCTATGGTCTCTGTGCGTCTCTATGGTCTCTGTGGGTCTCTATGGGTCTCTATGGCCTCTATGGTTTCTGTGGTCTCTATGGTCTCTATGGTCTCTGTGGGTCTCTATGGTCTCTATGGTCTCTGTGGGTCTCTATGGTCTCTGTGGGTCTCTGTGGGTCTCTATGGCCTCTATGGGTCTCTATGGTCTCTATGGGTCTCTATGTTCTCTATGGTCTCTATGGTCTCTGTGGGTCTCTGTGGGTCTCTATGGCCTCTATGGGTCTCTATGGTCTCTATGGGTGTCTATGGTCTCTATGGTCTCTGTGGGTCTCTATGGTCTCTATGGTCTCTTTGGGTCTCTATGGTCTCTATGGGTCTCTATGGTCTCTATGGTCTCTATGGACCCTATGGGTCTCTATGGTCTCTATGGTCTCTGTGGGTCTCTATGGTCTCTGTGGTCTCTGTGGGTCTCTATGGTCTCTGTGGGTCTCTGTGGTTCTCTATGGCCTCTATGGGTCTCTATGGTCTCTATGGGTCTCTATGGTCTCTATGGTCTCTATGGTCTCTGTGGGTCTCTGTGGGTCTCTATGGCCTCTATGGGTCTCTATGGTCTCTATGGGTCTCTATGGGTCTCTATGGTCTCTATGGTCTCTGTGGGTCTCTATGTTCTCTATGGGTCTCTATGGTCTCTATGGGTCTCTATGGTCCCTATGGGTCTCTATGGTCTCTATGGTCTCTGTGGGTCTCTATGGTCTCTATGGTCTCTATGGGTCTCTATGGGTCTCTATGGTCTCTATGGGTCTCTATGGGTCTCTGTGGGTCTCTATGGGTCTCTATGGTCTCTATGGTCTCTATGGTCTCTCTGGGACTCTATGGTCTCTGTGGGGCTCTATGCTCTCTGTGTGTCTCTATGGGTCTCTATGGGTCTCTATGGTCTCTATTGGTCTCTATGGTCTCTATGGTCTCTATGGTCTCTGTGGGTCTCTATGGTCTCTGTGGGTCTCTATGGGTCTCTATGGTTCTCTATGGTCTCTATGGGTCTCTATGGTCTCTATGGTCTCTATGGTCCCTATGGGTCTCTGTGGGTCTCTATGGTCTCTGTGGTCTCTATGGTCTCTATGGTCTCTCTGGTCTCTATGGTCTCTATATGTCTCTATGGTCTTTATGTGTCTCTATGGTCTTTATGGGTCTCTATGGTCTCTATGGTCTCTATGGTCTCTGTGGGTCTCTATGGGTCTCTATGGCCTCTATGGGACTCTATGGGTCTCTATGGTCTCCATGGTCTCTATGGTCTCTATGGTCTCTATGGGTCTCTATGGTCTCTATGGTCTCTATGGTCTCTGTGGGTCTCTATGGGTCTCTATGGTCTCTATGGTTCTCTATGGGTCTCTATGGTCTCCATGGTCTCGATGGTCTCTATGGTCTCTATGGGACTCTATGGTCTCTATCGTCTCTGTGGGTCTCTATGGTCTCTATGGTCTCTATGGTGTCTGTGGGTCTCTATGGGTCTCTATGGTCTCTATGGGTCTCTATGGTCTCTGTGGGTCTCTATGGTCTCTATGGTCTCTATGGTCTCTATGGGTCTCTATGGTCTCTATGGTCCCTATGGGTCTCTATGGTCTCTATGGTCCCTATGGGTCTCTATGGTCTCTATGGTCTCTGTGGGTCTCTATGGTCTCTGTGGTCTCTATGGTCTCTATGGTCTCTGTGGGTCTCTATGGTCTCTATGGTCTCTGTGGGTCTCTATGGTCTCTATGGGTCTCTATGGTCTCTGAGGGTCTCTATGGTCTCTGTTGTCTCTATGGTCTCTATGGTCTCTGTGGGTCTCTATGGTCTCTATGGTCTGTAGGTCTCTATGGTCTCTGTGGGTCTCTATGGGTCTCTATGATCTCTATGGGTCTCTATGGGTCTCTATGGTCTCTGTGGGTCTCTATGGTCTCCATGGTCTCGATGGTCTCTATGGTCTCTATGGGTCTCTATGGTCTCTATGGTCTCTGTGGGTCTCTATGGTCTCTATGGTCTCTATGGTCTCTGTGGGTCTCTATGGGTCTCTATGGTCTCTATGGGTCTCTATGGTCTCTGTGGGTCTCTATGGGTCTCTATGGTCTCTGTGGGTCCCTATGGGTCTCTATGGTCTCTATGGTCTCTGTGGGTCTCTATGGTCTCTGTGGTCTCTATGGTCTCTATGGTCTCTGAGGGTCTCTATGGTCTCTATTGTCTCTATTGTATCTATGGTCTCTGTGGGTCTCTATGGTCTCTATGGTCTGTAGGTCTCTATGGTCTCTGTGGGTCTCTATGGGTCTCTATGGTCTCTATGGGTCTCTATGGGTCTCTATGGTCTCTATGGGTCTCTATGGTCTCCATGGTCTCTATGGTCTCTATGGTCTCTATGGGTCTCTATGGTCTCTGTGGTCTCTATGGTCTCTGTGGGTCTCAATGGGTCTCTGTGGTCTCTATGGGTCTCTATGGGTCTCTATGGTCTCCATGGTCTCCATGGTCTCTATGGTCTCTATGGGTCTCTATGGTCTCTATGGTCTCTGTGGGTCTCTATGGTCTCTATGGTCTCTATGGTCTCTGTGGGTCTCTATGGGTCTCTATGGTCTCTATGGTCTCTATGGGTCTCTATGGTCTCTATGGTCCCTATGGGTCTCTATGGTCTCTGTGGGTCTCTATGGTCTCTGTGGGTCTCTATGGGTCTCTATGGCCTCTATGGTTTCTGTGGTCTCTATGGTCTCTATGGTCTCTGTGGGTCTCTATGGTCTCTATGGTCTCTGTGGGTCTCTATGGTCTCTGTGGGTCTCTGTGGGTCTCTATGGCCTCTATGGGTCTCTATGGTCTCTATGGGTCTCTATGTTCTCTATGGTCTCTATGGTCTCTGTGGGTCTCTGTGGGTCTCTATGGCCTCTATGGGTCTCTATGGTCTCTATGGGTGTCTATGGTCTCTATGGTCTCTGTGGGTCTCTATGGTCTCTATGGTCTCTTTGGGTCTCTATGGTCTCTATGGGTCTCTATGGTCTCTATGGTCTCTATGGACCCTATGGGTCTCTATGGTCTCTATGGTCTCTGTGGGTCTCTATGGTCTCTGTGGTCTCTGTGGGTCTCTATGGTCTCTGTGGGTCTCTGTGGTTCTCTATGGCCTCTATGGGTCTCTATGGTCTCTATGGGTCTCTATGGTCTCTATGGTCTCTATGGTCTCTGTGGGTCTCTGTGGGTCTCTATGGCCTCTATGGGTCTCTATGGTCTCTATGGGTCTCTATGGGTCTCTATGGTCTCTATGGTCTCTGTGGGTCTCTATGTTCTCTATGGGTCTCTATGGTCTCTATGGGTCTCTATGGTCCCTATGGGTCTCTATGGTCTCTATGGTCTCTGTGGGTCTCTATGGTCTCTATGGTCTCTATGGGTCTCTATGGGTCTCTATGGTCTCTATGGGTCTCTATGGGTCTCTGTGGGTCTCTATGGGTCTCTATGGTCTCTATGGTCTCTATGGTCTCTCTGGGACTCTATGGTCTCTGTGGGGCTCTATGCTCTCTGTGTGTCTCTATGGGTCTCTATGGGTCTCTATGGTCTCTATTGGTCTCTATGGTCTCTATGGTCTCTATGGTCTCTGTGGGTCTCTATGGTCTCTGTGGGTCTCTATGGGTCTCTATGGTTCTCTATGGTCTCTATGGGTCTCTATGGTCTCTATGGTCTCTATGGTCCCTATGGGTCTCTGTGGGTCTCTATGGTCTCTGTGGTCTCTATGGTCTCTATGGTCTCTCTGGTCTCTATGGTCTCTATATGTCTCTATGGTCTTTATGTGTCTCTATGGTCTTTATGGGTCTCTATGGTCTCTATGGTCTCTATGGTCTCTGTGGGTCTCTATGGGTCTCTATGGCCTCTATGGGACTCTATGGGTCTCTATGGTCTCCATGGTCTCTATGGTCTCTATGGTCTCTATGGGTCTCTATGGTCTCTATGGTCTCTATGGTCTCTGTGGGTCTCTATGGGTCTCTATGGTCTCTATGGTTCTCTATGGGTCTCTATGGTCTCCATGGTCTCGATGGTCTCTATGGTCTCTATGGGACTCTATGGTCTCTATCGTCTCTGTGGGTCTCTATGGTCTCTATGGTCTCTATGGTGTCTGTGGGTCTCTATGGGTCTCTATGGTCTCTATGGGTCTCTATGGTCTCTGTCGGTCTCTATGGTCTCTATGGTCTCTATGGTCTCTATGGGTCTCTATGGTCTCTATGGTCCCTATGGGTCTCTATGGTCTCTATGGTCTCTGTGGGTCTCTATGGTCTCTGTGGTCTCTATGGTCTCTATGGTCTCTGTGGGTCTCTATGGTCTCTATGGTCTCTGTGGGTCTCTATGGTCTCTATGGGTCTCTATGGTCTCTGAGGGTCTCTATGGTCTCTGTTGTCTCTATGGTCTCTATGGTCTCTGTGGGTCTCTATGGTCTCTATGGTCTGTAGGTCTCTATGGTCTCTGTGGGTCTCTATGGGTCTCTATGATCTCTATGGGTCTCTATGGGTCTCTATGGTCTCTGTGGGTCTCTATGGTCTCCATGGTCTCGATGGTCTCTATGGTCTCTATGGGTCTCTATGGTCTCTATGGTCTCTGTGGGTCTCTATGGTCTCTATGGTCTCTATGGTCTCTGTGGGTCTCTATGGGTCTCTATGGTCTCTATGGGTCTCTATGGTCTCTGTGGGTCTCTATGGGTCTCTATGGTCTCTGTGGGTCCCTATGGGTCTCTATGGTCTCTATGGCCTCTGTGGGTCTCTATGGTCTCTGTGGTCTCTATGGTCTCTATGGTCTCTGAGGGTCTCTATGGTCTCTATTGTCTCTATTGTATCTATGGTCTCTGTGGGTCTCTATGGTCTCTATGGTCTGTAGGTCTCTATGGTCTCTGTGGGTCTCTATGGGTCTCTATGGTCTCTATGGGTCTCTATGGGTCTCTATGGTCTCTATGGGTCTCTATGGTCTCCATGGTCTCTATGGTCTCTATGGTCTCTATGGGTCTCTATGGTCTCTGTGGTCTCTATGGTCTCTGTGGGTCTCTATGGGTCTCTATGGCCTCTATGGGTCTCTATGGGTCTCTATGGTCTCCATGGTCTCTATGGTCTCTATGGTCTCTATGGGTCTCTATGGTCTCTATGGTCTCTATGGTCTCTGTGGGTCTCAATGGGTCTCTGTGGTCTCTATGGGTCTCTATGGGTCTCTATGGTCTCCATGGTCTCCATGGTCTCTATGGTGTCTATGGGTCTCTATGGTCTCTATGGTCTCTGTGGGTCTCTATGGTCTCTATGGTCTCTATGGTCTCTGTGGGTCTCTATGGGTCTCTATGGTCTCCATGGTCTCGATGGTCTCTATGGTCTCTATGGGTCTCTATGGTCTCTATGGTCTCTGTGGGTCTCTATGGTCTCTATGGTCTCTATGGTCTCTGTGGGTCTCTATGGGTCTCTATGGTCTCTATGGGTCTCTATGGTCTCTGTGGGTCTCTATGGGTCTCTATGGTCTCTCTGGGTCCCTATGTGTCTCTATGGTCTCTATGGTCTCTGTGGGTCTCTATGGTCTCTGTGGTCTCCATGGTCTCTATGGTCTCTGAGGGTCTCTATGGTCTCTGTTGTCTCTATGATATCTATGGTCTCTGTGGGTCTCTATGGTCTCTATGGTCTGTAGGTCTCTATGGTCTCTGTGGGTCTCTATGGTCTCTATGGGTCTCTATGGGTCTCTATGGTCTCTATGGGTCTCTATGGTCTCCATGGTCTCTATGGTCTCTATGGTCTCTATGGGTCTCTATGGTCTCTATGGTCTCTGTGGGTCTCTATGGGTCTCTATGGCCTCTCTGGGACTCTATGGGTCTCTATGGTCTCCATGGTCTCTATGGTCTCTATGGTCTCTATGGGTCTCTATGGTCTCTATGGTCTCTATGGTCTCTGTGGGTCTCTATGGGTCTCTATGGTCTCTATGGGTCTCTATGGTCTCTGTGGGTCTCTATGGGTCTCTATGGTCTCTGTGGGTCCCTATGGGTCTCTATGGTCTCTATGGTCTCTGTGGGTCTCTATGGTCTCTGTGGTCTCTATGGTCTCTATGGTCTCTGAGGGTCTCTATGGTCTCTATTGTCTCTATTGTATCTATGGTCTCTGTGGGTCTCTATGGTCTCTATGGTCTGTAGGTCTCTATGGTCTCTGTGGGTCTCTATGGGTCTCTATGGTCTCTATGGGTCTCTATGGGTCTCTATGGTCTCTATGGGTCTCTATGGTCTCCATGGTCTCTATGGTCTCTATGGTCTCTATGGGTCTCTATGGTCTCTGTGGTCTCTATGGTCTCTGTGGGTCTCTATGGGTCTCTATGGCCTCTATGGGTCTCTATGGGTCTCTATGGTCTCCATGGTCTCTATGGTCTCTATGGTCTCTATGGGTCTCTATGGTCTCTATGGTCTCTATGGTCTCTGTGGGTCTCAATGGGTCTCTGTGGTCTCTATGAGGCTCTATGGGTCTCTATGGTCTCCATGGTCTCCATGGTCTCTATGGTGTCTATGGGTCTCTATGGTCTCTATGGTCTCTGTGGGTCTCTATGGTCTCTATGGTCTCTATGGTCTCTGTGGGTCTCTATGGGTCTCTATGGTCTCCATGGTCTCGATGGTCTCTATGGTCTCTATGGGTCTCTATGGTCTCTATGGTCTCTGTGGGTCTCTATGGTCTCTATGGTCTCTATGGTCTCTGTGGGTCTCTATGGGTCTCTATGGTCTCTATGGGTCTCTATGGTCTCTGTGGGTCTCTATGGGTCTCTATGGTCTCTCTGGGTCCCTATGTGTCTCTATGGTCTCTATGGTCTCTGTGGGTCTCTATGGTCTCTGTGGTCTCCATGGTCTCTATGGTCTCTGAGGGTCTCTATGGTCTCTGTTGTCTCTATGATATCTATGGTCTCTGTGGGTCTCTATGGTCTCTATGGTCTGTAGGTCTCTATGGTCTCTGTGGGTCTCTATGGTCTCTATGGGT
This sequence comes from Columba guinea, assembly GCA_032206185.1. Lineage (NCBI taxonomy): Eukaryota > Metazoa > Chordata > Aves > Columbiformes > Columbidae > Columba > Columba guinea. The sequence goes on from JAVLUU010000407.1 coordinate 177,418, forward strand.
CTCTATGGGTCTCTATGGTCTCTATGGGTCTCTATGGTCTCCATGGTCTCTATGGTCTCTATGGTCTCTATGGGTCTCTATGGTCTCTATGGTCTCTGTGGGTCTCTATGGGTCTCTATGGCCTCTCTGGGACTCTATGGGTCTCTATGGTCTCCATGGTCTCTATGGTCTCTATGGTCTCTATGGGTCTCTATGGTCTCTATGGTCTCTATGGTCTCTGTGGGTCTCTATGGGTCTCTATGGTCTCTATGGTTCTCTATGGGTCTCTATGGTCTCCATGGTCTCGATGGTCTCTATGGTCTCTATGGGACTCTATGGTCTCTATGGTCTCTGTGGGTCTCTATGGTCTCTATGGTCTCTATGGTGTCTGTGGGTCTCTATGGGTCTCTATGGTCTCTATGGGTCTCTATGGTCTCTGTGGGTCTCTATGGTCTCTATGGTCTCTATGGTCTCTATGGGTCTCTATGGTCTCTATGGTCCCTATGGGTCTCTATGGTCTCTATGGTCTCTGTGGGTCTCTATGGTCTCTGTGGTCTCTATGGTCTCTATGGTCTCTGTGGGTCTCTATGGTCTCTATGGTCTCTGTGGGTCTCTATGGTCTCTATGGGTCTCTATGGTCTCTGAGGGTCTCTATGGTCTCTGTTGTCTCTATGGTCTCTATGGTCTCTGTGGGTCTCTATGGTCTCTATGGTCTGTAGGTCTCTATGGTCTCTGTGGGTCTCTATGGGTCTCTATGATCTCTATGGGTCTCTATGGGTCTCTATGGTCTCTGTGGGTCTCTATGGTCTCCATGGTCTCGATGGTCTCTATGGTCTCTATGGGTCTCTATGGTCTCTATGGTCTCTGTGGGTCTCTATGGTCTCTATGGTCTCTATGGTCTCTGTGGGTCTCTATGGGTCTCTATGGTCTCTATGGGTCTCTATGGTCTCTGTGGGTCTCTATGGGTCTCTATGGTCTCTGTGGGTCCCTATGGGTCTCTATGGTCTCTATGGTCTCTGTGGGTCTCTATGGTCTCTGTGGTCTCTATGGTCTCTATGGTCTCTGAGGGTCTCTATGGTCTCTATTGTCTCTATTGTATCTATGGTCTCTGTGGGTCTCTATGGTCTCTATGGTCTGTAGGTCTCTATGGTCTCTGTGGGTCTCTATGGGTCTCTATGGTCTCTATGGGTCTCTATGGGTCTCTATGGTCTCTATGGGTCTCTATGGTCTCCATGGTCTCTATGGTCTCTATGGTCTCTATGGGTCTCTATGGTCTCTGTGGTCTCTATGGTCTCTGTGGGTCTCAATGGGTCTCTGTGGTCTCTATGGGTCTCTATGGGTCTCTATGGTCTCCATGGTCTCCATGGTCTCTATGGTCTCTATGGGTCTCTATGGTCTCTATGGTCTCTGTGGGTCTCTATGGTCTCTATGGTCTCTATGGTCTCTGTGGGTCTCTATGGGTCTCTATGGTCTCTATGGTCTCTATGGGTCTCTATGGTCTCTATGGTCCCTATGGGTCTCTATGGTCTCTGTGGGTCTCTATGGTCTCTGTGGGTCTCTATGGGTCTCTATGGCCTCTATGGTTTCTGTGGTCTCTATGGTCTCTATGGTCTCTGTGGGTCTCTATGGTCTCTATGGTCTCTGTGGGTCTCTATGGTCTCTGTGGGTCTCTGTGGGTCTCTATGGCCTCTATGGGTCTCTATGGTCTCTATGGGTCTCTATGTTCTCTATGGTCTCTATGGTCTCTGTGGGTCTCTGTGGGTCTCTATGGCCTCTATGGGTCTCTATGGTCTCTATGGGTGTCTATGGTCTCTATGGTCTCTGTGGGTCTCTATGGTCTCTATGGTCTCTTTGGGTCTCTATGGTCTCTATGGGTCTCTATGGTCTCTATGGTCTCTATGGACCCTATGGGTCTCTATGGTCTCTATGGTCTCTGTGGGTCTCTATGGTCTCTGTGGTCTCTGTGGGTCTCTATGGTCTCTGTGGGTCTCTGTGGTTCTCTATGGCCTCTATGGGTCTCTATGGTCTCTATGGGTCTCTATGGTCTCTATGGTCTCTATGGTCTCTGTGGGTCTCTGTGGGTCTCTATGGCCTCTATGGGTCTCTATGGTCTCTATGGGTCTCTATGGGTCTCTATGGTCTCTATGGTCTCTGTGGGTCTCTATGTTCTCTATGGGTCTCTATGGTCTCTATGGGTCTCTATGGTCCCTATGGGTCTCTATGGTCTCTATGGTCTCTGTGGGTCTCTATGGTCTCTATGGTCTCTATGGGTCTCTATGGGTCTCTATGGTCTCTATGGGTCTCTATGGGTCTCTGTGGGTCTCTATGGGTCTCTATGGTCTCTATGGTCTCTATGGTCTCTCTGGGACTCTATGGTCTCTGTGGGGCTCTATGCTCTCTGTGTGTCTCTATGGGTCTCTATGGGTCTCTATGGTCTCTATTGGTCTCTATGGTCTCTATGGTCTCTATGGTCTCTGTGGGTCTCTATGGTCTCTGTGGGTCTCTATGGGTCTCTATGGTTCTCTATGGTCTCTATGGGTCTCTATGGTCTCTATGGTCTCTATGGTCCCTATGGGTCTCTGTGGGTCTCTATGGTCTCTGTGGTCTCTATGGTCTCTATGGTCTCTCTGGTCTCTATGGTCCCTATATGTCTCTATGGTCTTTATGTGTCTCTATGGTCTTTATGGGTCTCTATGGTCTCTATGGTCTCTATGGTCTCTGTGGGTCTCTATGGGTCTCTATGGCCTCTATGGGACTCTATGGGTCTCTATGGTCTCCATGGTCTCTATGGTCTCTATGGTCTCTATGGGTCTCTATGGTCTCTATGGTCTCTATGGTCTCTGTGGGTCTCTATGGGTCTCTATGGTCTCTATGGTTCTCTATGGGTCTCTATGGTCTCCATGGTCTCGATGGTCTCTATGGTCTCTATGGGACTCTATGGTCTCTATCATCTCTGTGGGTCTCTATGGTCTCTATGGTCTCTATGGTGTCTGTGGGTCTCTATGGGTCTCTATGGTCTCTATGGGTCTCTATGGTCTCTGTGGGTCTCTATGGTCTCTATGGTCTCTATGGTCTCTATGGGTCTCTATGGTCTCTATGGTCCCTATGGGTCTCTATGGTCTCTATGGTCTCTGTGGGTCTCTATGGTCTCTGTGGTCTCTATGGTCTCTATGGTCTCTGTGGGTCTCTATGGTCTCTATGGTCTCTGTGGGTCTCTATGGTCTCTATGGGTCTCTATGGTCTCTGAGGGTCTCTATGGTCTCTGTTGTCTCTATGGTCTCTATGGTCTCTGTGGGTCTCTATGGTCTCTATGGTCTGTAGGTCTCTATGGTCTCTGTGGGTCTCTATGGGTCTCTATGATCTCTATGGGTCTCTATGGGTCTCTATGGTCTCTGTGGGTCTCTATGGTCTCCATGGTCTCGATGGTCTCTATGGTCTCTATGGGTCTCTATGGTCTCTATGGTCTCTGTGGGTCTCTATGGTCTCTATGGTCTCTATGGTCTCTGTGGGTCTCTATGGGTCTCTATGGTCTCTATGGGTCTCTATGGTCTCTGTGGGTCTCTATGGGTCTCTATGGTCTCTGTGGGTCCCTATGGGTCTCTATGGTCTCTATGGTCTCTGTGGGTCTCTATGGTCTCTGTGGTCTCTATGGTCTCTATGGTCTCTGAGGGTCTCTATGGTCTCTATTGTCTCTATTGTATCTATGGTCTCTGTGGGTCTCTATGGTCTCTATGGTCTGTAGGTCTCTATGGTCTCTGTGGGTCTCTATGGGTCTCTATGGTCTCTATGGGTCTCTATGGGTCTCTATGGTCTCTATGGGTCTCTATGGTCTCCATGGTCTCTATGGTCTCTATGGTCTCTATGGGTCTCTATGGTCTCTGTGGTCTCTATGGTCTCTGTGGGTCTCTATGGGTCTCTATGGCCTCTATGGGTCTCTATGGGTCTCTATGGTCTCCATGGTCTCTATGGTCTCTATGGTCTCTATGGGTCTCTATGGTCTCTATGGTCTCTATGGTCTCTGTGGGTCTCAATGGGTCTCTGTGGTCTCTATGGGTCTCTATGGGTCTCTATGGTCTCCATGGTCTCCATGGTCTCTATGGTGTCTATGGGTCTCTATGGTCTCTATGGTCTCTGTGGGTCTCTATGGTCTCTATGGTCTCTATGGTCTCTGTGGGTCTCTATGGGTCTCTATGGTCTCCATGGTCTCTATGGTCTCTATGGTCTCTAATGTCTCTATGGGTCTCTATGGTCTCTATGGTCTCTGTGGTCTCTGTGGGTCTCTATGGTCTCTGTGGGTCTCTGTGGGTCTCTATGGGTCTCTATGGGTCTCTGTGGCCTTGGGCCTTGGGGAGCTCGGGTCAAAAGGAAGGACAGACTGGTGTGGGTATGGGATCTCTTAAGTGTCCTGGGATTGCTTTGCTAAACACTCCGTAACAGTTCCTGGGCTGTTCAGTCCATAGGTGCCCAGAGAGGCAAAACATTTCATGAACCAACTTTCCAATTAAGGTTTCCTTCTTACAAAAACACCCACTTCCATTTTCTCATCGGCAAAAGACTGAAAGATGGAAGCTGAAGCAGCATGTGCCTCTTGTGAAAACAGGTAACAACAGATGGTTCCATTCAGTCGATCCTTAATTTATTCCTGCACAAGAAAATGGTCCATTAATTTAATCTCTGGTGTCCAGGCAGGGCCTTGCTGATGTTCCTGTGTCGCAGCAAGTGTGTGCATGTCAGGCTTTCTGCAGGTTTGTGACTGAGTTTTCCGTTTTCCCTAACAAGGACAATCTTACTGTGTGCTCCTGAAGTCTCCCATAAGCTGGTGGTTGAGAGAAGGATGGGGAGCTCCAGTGAGCTCAGGGAGGACCAGGCAGCATCACAGGCAAAGCAGACGGGAACTCGACTGGGTGAACATTAATGGAATTTATTGATAGAAGAGACAGGGACATCTCCCCCATCTCTGGGCGGATCACTGTGCACCCTGAACCGATACAGGCAGGTGTAGTCCGGGTGGCCCCAGTTGCTCAGCACCTGCAGCCTGATGTAATTCACGACCCCAGGGAGCTCGTTCTGCAATGACAAAAAGAAATGAGTCGCCTTTTCCTCTCTGGCCCATGAGCACTGACAGAAGAGCCGCAGCGACGGCCTCGATCAGCAGCTTCCTTCCTGCTGCCCCGCGGGGGCTTTGACCTGTCGTGGTGCAGATGTTCTTATCCTGGCCCAGGATGTTGTATCTAGGATGTTGTATTTTGGATGCTATATCTAGGAGGGTGTACCTGGGATGCTGTATCCTGGATGCTGTATCCGGGATGCTGTATCTGGGATGCTGTATCTGGGATGCTGTATCTAGGATTCTGTATCGGGGATCCTGTATCTGGGATGCTGTATCTAGGATGCTGTATCTGGGATGCTGTATCTAGGATGCTGTATCTAGGACGTTGCATCTGTGATGCTGTATCAAGGATGTTGTATTTTGGATGCTATATCTAGGATGGTGTACCTGGGATGCTGTATCTAGGATGCTGTATCGGATATGGTGTATCTGTGTTGGTGTGTTTAGGATGCTGTATCTGGGATGCTGCATCTAGGATGCTGTATCAGGGATGCTGTATCTGGGTTGCTGTATCCAGGATGCTGTATCGGGGATCCTGTATCTGAGATGCTGTATCTAGGATCCTGTATCTGGGATGCTGTATCTAGGATGTTGTATCTGTGATGCTGTGTCTAGGATGCTGTATCTGGAATGCTGTATCTAGGATGCTGTATCTGGGATGCTGTATCTGGGATGCTGTATCTAGGATGCTGTATCTGGGATTCTGTATCGGGGATCCTGTATCTGGGATGCTGTATTTAGGTTGCTGTATCTGGGATGCTGTATCTGGGATGCTGTATCTAGGATACTGTATCTGGGATGCTGTATCTAGGATCCTGTTTCGGGGATGCTGTATCTAGGATGCTGTATCTAGGATGCTGTATCTGGGATGCTGTATTTAGGATGCTGTATCTGGGGTGCTGTATCTGGGATGCTGTATCTAGGATTCTGTATCTAGGATGCTGTATATAAGATGCTGTGTATAGGATGCTGTATCCGGGATGCTCTATCCGGGATGCTGTATCTGGGATGCTGGATCTAGGATGCTGTGTCTAGGATGCTATATCTAGGATTCTGTATTGGGGATCCTGTATCTGGGATGCTGTATCTAGGATGCTGTATCTAGGATGTTGCATCCGTGATGCTGTATCTAGGATGCTGTGTCTAGGATGCTGTATCGGATATGGTGTATGTGGGTTGCTGTGTTTAGGATACTATATCTGGGATGCTGTATCTAGGATACGGTATCGAGGATCCTGTATCTGGGATGCTGTATCGGGGATACTGTATCTGGGATGCTGTATCTAGGATCCTGTATATGGAATGCTGTATCTAGGATGTTGTATCTGTGATGCTGTATCTATGATGCTGTGTCTAGGATGCTGTATCTAGGATGCTGTATCTAGGATGCTGTATCTGGGATGCTGTATCTAGGGTGCTGTATATGGGATGCTGTATCTGGAATGCTGTATCTGGGATGCTGTATCTAGGATGCTGTATCTGGGATGCTGTATCTGGGATGCTGTATCTAGGATGCTGTATCTAGAATCCTGTATCTGGGATGCTGTATCTAGGATGTTGCATCTGTGATGCTGTATCTATGATGCTGTGTCTAGGATGCTGTATCTGGGATGCTGTATCTGGGATGCTGTATCTGGGAGGGTATCTGTCGAGGGTTAAGATTGCGGGGTGACAATAAAACCCTGGCAGATGTATTGTTAACCCCCTCTCCCCCCCGACTCCCCGCTTCCTCTTTGCCCCTCCCTCTCCCCCCTTTCCACTAAAGAGAGGTGATTGGGAGGAAAGAAGGACTGAGAGAAGAGAGTTGGAAAAAATTAAAGATGTTTTACTAATGCTACTAATAAGAAGAGAGAAAATAATACAAAATATACAAAACCAATCTTGAAAGTCTCGGCAACTGCAGAGCCGGCACCTGAAGTCCTGGGCTGGACTCTGCAGCCAATCAGAGCTGGATTCAGTCTGTCACTAGGCCTCAGTTCGCAGGGACGACTAGCAAGGTCCTCTCCTAATGTCAGCCATAAGCAGAAGTGCCGCGATTGAGAGACGGGGACGCAGCTTGATGCAAGCAAGATGTCCGCTTTATTGCTTGGCAAACATACATTTATATAGTCTAAGGCACACGTGTTTTATGTTGATTGGCTAATCACTTTAACAGACATTAAACTAGCTAGGGTGGGATCTTTAGTCAGGCGGTGTTCGCGCGATAACAAGATCGTTATCTCGTAGTCACAAGCCGCCCCCCGCTCCAGGGCGTAGGCACTCCCACCGACCACAAGCTCCCCGCCTCCAAGTCCCGCCCAAGCACGCCGCGCCTCGCAACCACCGCAACACTTAACTTTATTTACACAACAAACATACAGCAAACTAGCCTATTAACTCCAAATACAGAAAACTAACTCATCAACTCTAAATTCAGACAACCCACATCTCCCCCTTTTTGTTTTAATTAACTGGTCCCTCCCAAGGTCGGCGACCGACCAACTCGAGGACATCTTGTTTCACTAACAGCTCCGTACTGGGGCTTTTCGTAATTTCTTTCTGATCTTGGTCCGCTCCTTGCTGCACAAGGAAAATCTTGTTCATTGAAGCAGTTATTGATTTTTGCAAGCATTGTAACACACATGGGATTACTATTAATAAGGTACAAATCATTAAAAGAATAGAAACTCCTTGTTTAAGCAAATCTCTTATCCATCCAGAAATACCCCAAGAAGCTAACCAACCATCAAACCCGTCTGCTCCTTCCGTGATAAGGTGTACTCGATCTCGCAATTCTTCAATCTGCTTGTGGATACTTTTAGAGTGATTGGAAAGATTAAAACAACACATTCCCTCAAATTCTTGGCAGCCATGCCCGTGAGCTAATAAAAGGAAGTCGATAGCAGCACGATTTTGGAATACAGCATGTCGCAAGCTATCTACATCATTGGCTAGGCCTGAAAGAATGTCAGAATTTGTGTTAAATTCTTTTACAGCCCAGCAGGCTAGCCTCTTAATTTTATTTCAATTGCTTGCAGCCATTCCTCCAGGTAAAAAGAAGGATAAAGCTACCGTAGATCCTAAGGATCCCAGGTTGACTTGGTCATTACAATCTGGTTGCAATGTCCGCAACGATCTTTTAAATCTGGATTTTCGTAACCTCTGGAACCGAGTTCATTCAATTATTGATCGGTAGTGTCAGTCACAGGATCAGGACCAGAAATGTCTTCAGGAGGCTGCTGTAGTGTCTCTCGAAAAGGTCTCACATTTTTAGCTGGGATCCAGCGGGGGCCTCTTTCTGTGGAAACACAAGCATAGCCTCTTCCCCATGTGACAAGGGGATAGGGTCCCATTATCTTACCTGTTTCGGGGTCCCGGATCAATACTGGCGGCTTAATCTTGGGTTCAAAAAGGGTGTTTGTGCTAAAATGGCGAACTACTGGAGGATTGCTGTCTAATAGGGAACAATTCAAAAAGTTAAAAACATACAAGGCTTTCTGTATTCGCTCCTCTGGCGTAGCGGCCCCTATTCCCCCTTTTTGCTTTAATAACAGGCGTTTTAAGGTTTGGTGGGAACGTTCTATTAAAGCTTGTCCCGTAGGAGAGTGAGGGATACCTGTAACGTGTGATATACCCCAAGAGGCAAAAAAGGTTGTTAAGGTTTTAGATACATATGCGGAGCCATTGTCAGTTTTAATTTGAGAGGGTACCCCTAAAGTAGCAAAAGCGCGCATTAGATGTTTTTGCACATCACGTGCTTTTTCTCCTATATGACAGGAGGCAAATAACATTCCCGAAAATGTATCAATAGAGCAATGAACAAACTTTAAACGACCAAATTCAGCAAAATGAGTGACATCTGTTTGCCAGAGTTGAAGGCTCTATAGCCCTCTGGGATTGACTCCTTCTGCTATAGAAGGGAAAGAGTGTCTTTAACAATCAGGACACATCGCAATGATATTATGGGCTTGTTGTATAGTGAGGTCAAATTGACGCTTAAGGCCTGCAGCGTTTTGATGAAAAAAGGAGTGGCTGAGTCTAGCTTGCGCTAATCGATCTGGTAATACCTGCACCGGTAGCGTAAGCAAATCAGCCTGTCGGTTCCCTTCTGCAATAAAACCAGGTAAAGAAGTGTGAGATCGAACATGCATAATAAAATAAGGGTGAAGACGGGAATTTAACAGGAAGATGAGTTCTTGTAACAAATTAAACAGTGCCGTATGAGAAACATCTCGTAGCACAGAAGTCTCTGCTCGGCTAACAATTCCTGCAACATAAGCAGAATCAGTGATTATATTGAGAGGGACAGACCATTTTCGAAACACTAGAACAACTGCAGACAATTCTACTATTTGAGGAGAACCCTGTACAGTCTCTACATCTGAGTTCCACTGTTCCCGATGGTCATCCCACCAAAGGATGACAGACTTGTGAGATTTGCCAGACCCATCCGTGAATACAGTGAGGGCTTGTAAAGGCCGGTCACTTCGCTTTGGAATAGGTAAAAGGTGAAAATCAACGCTTAACAGTTTGTGAGAAGGCGGATGAGAAGTGAGTTGGCCTGCATAGCCAGTTAGAGCTATGCCTAGTGCATCTGATTGTTGTTGTAACCATTGCAAGTAAACACTTGTTACCGGCATACATATAAGGGTAAAGTCCGTGCCCGCCAGGGTAAGTAATCGCTGTCGAGCCCTGATGATTAAAGATGCAAACATTTCATGCTGGGTAGAAATCGTCTTTGTGGCTTGGTTAGGCAGAAAAATCCATTCAATGATCAGAAAAGGGTCCGTTTTCTGGCAGTCCCATTGGAAAATAAGTGCATGAGGCTGTCGAGCAGGGTTAAGGATGATTAATTGAAAAGGCAATTCTGGTTCCCATCGATGCGCTTGTCTGGAGGTAATCGCTGCCGCAGCTTTATGCAAGGAAGCTACGGCTTCAGGACTAAGAGTTCGCGGAGCGTTTAAGTCCGAGCTTCCTTTAAGCATTTCGAATAAGGGACAAAGATCCGCATTAGTGATTCTTAACAATGGTCTGACCCAATTGACTGTACCCAGCAGTTTTTGCATGTCATGTAAATTCTTTACATTCGCCTGTTTTTGTAAAGGTTGTGGAACAATAGTCTGAGCTCTTATACGCCATCCTAAGTATTTCCAAGGTGGCATTTTTTGAATTTTTTCTGGTGCAATACAGAGGTCTGCTGATTTTACAGCAGCCACGACAAGGGCTACAGCTTCCTCCATGACCTCATGGTGTTGTGCTGCCACTAGAATGTCATCCATATAATGATATAACAATGCAGCAGGTACTACAGTTCTGACAGGACTAAGTATTTTGGCTACATACCATTGGCATATTGTGGGGCTATTTTTCATTCCCTGCGGTAGCACAACCCACTGGTATCTTTGCAAAGGGGCTTGCATGTTGACGCTAGGGACCGAAAAGGCAAATTTAGGAGCATCATCTGGATGCAATGGAATGTTGAAAAAACAATCTTTGAGGTCTATGATGGTTAAATGCCAATCTCGAGGGATCATGGTAGGTGACGGGAGCCCAGGTTGCAGTGCTCCCATGTCTTCCATAGCGTTATTAATTTTTCGGAGGTCATGGAGCAAGCGCCACTTGCCAGTCGTTTTTTTAATAACAAAAACAGGCGAGTTCTAAGGGCTCGTGGAGGGTACAATATGTCCCATAGATAGTTGTTCATTAACTATTTCTTGGAGGGCGTGAAGCTTTTCCAGCGGCAGGGGCCATTGATCAATCCAAACAGGAGCATCTGTTTTCCAAGTTAACTTCAGGGTTTCACGCCCCTCAATGGCCCCACCTAAAAATGTGTCTGAATAGACATCCCCCACTGAGACAAGACATCACGCCCCCACAAGACCATAGGTACTGGTAAGATAAACGGTTTGACTGAGGCAACTTGCCCTTCTGGACTTTGAACTTGTATTATTTCTGCGCTTTGGCGGCTAGCTCCATACCCCCCGATTCCTGCTAATGTCTGAGAGACATCAGCTAAAGGCCACCTAGAAGGCCACTTTGCTTGAGAAATAACGGTAACATCTGCACCTGTATCAATAATTCCACTTAACACGACTTGTTGACCTTCGCGAATGAGGGTGCATTGACATATAGGACGTTTTTGTGAGATGGCTTGAACCCATAAAATTAGTGGTTCTCCCGTAGATCCAAAACCTCCCTGTCTGTGCGGGAGCGATTGATCAAGAATTGGGACATAGTCCTCCTTAGGGATCAGTATTAATTGCTCGATTCGACTGCCCTCTGGCACTGTACAAGGAGGAAACGGGGTCCAGGCCATAATTTTGATTTCTGAATTACTGTCAGGATCGATTACTCCGGGCAATACAAAAAGTCCTGACAGAGTGGTGGACGATCTTCCTAATAATAAAGCCTGCATTCGAGGGGGCAAAGGACCTGCAATTTTGGTAAGCAGTAAGTGAACAGAGGAATCAAGTAGCGTTACTGTGTGGGCGGTTGCCAGGTCCAGGCCGGCGCTCCCTGCTGTTGCTGGGCGGAGACTGGAAACACTCCTGTTTCCCCCCCCGGCGTTTGTGGGGGCGCTGGTCGCGGAACTTGTGTCTGTGCACGCCGCGGTCCCGCGCTCTGCAATCAGTTTCCCTGTATGGGGCGCCCTTGAGAGTCGTATTTAGATCGACATTGATTAGCATAGTGGCGCCCTTTTTGGCACTTCTGGCTATTTCCAACTCCCCCTCGTTTATCGCTTGGCGCTTAATCTTTCCCCAAACCTCATGAGGATCAGGGGGAAAAAGATCAGGTTCCTTTTCAGGGTCAATTGGACCCGGGTCAAAGGGATCATTCTCCGGGGGATATCCAGCAGCACAAGCTAATGGTGGCGCAGAGGGTTCCGCCCCACCAGCGATTTTAGAAGGGCAGGGGGGAGGTGACTGAGCTCCCTCCTCGGAGCCTCGCTGATTTTGCTCTTGTGCCTTTATGGTTTCAAAGATTTTTCTCCAACTGGGGAGCATACGCTGCGCTTCTTCATTTCCTGAGGTGGCTGCGTCCCATAACTTTACCCCCACATCGTCCCAAAGTTCACACGTAAAAATAGAAGAAGCAGTCACCGTGGGGATCTTAACCTGCACCCATTTAAGGATTAACTTAAGATCTTGTTCCGAAAGAGTCTTTATCCCATGCTTCTTAAGTAGAGCTTTCATAAGCTCATAAACGTTATAAACGTCTCTCTCAGGGGAAGACTCTTGATTCCCCATTTTGCAAGTTTCCCACAGCTCACCTCTCGTTCCAGACGGAGGGATTGTTTGGCCGGCCGGCTTATCCTGCTTCCTTTCAGCAGCTCATTCCACGTTCTGCGGGACTCGCGACATGCCACCAGGTAGGTGGTTTTTCAATCTCCGGCGGTTGCGTCGCTGACGATCACGTCGGAGGTCACCAATTTGCCGCGATTGAGAGACGGGGACGCAGCTTGATGCAAGCAAGGTGTCCACTTTATTGCTTGGCAAACATACATTTATATAGTTTAAGGCATACGTGTTTTGTGTTGATTGGCTAATCACTTTAACAGACATTAACCTAGCTAGGGTGGGATCTTTGGTCAGGCAGTGTTCGCATGGTAACAAGATCGTTAGCTCGCAGTCACAAGTCGCCCCCGCTCCAGGGCGCAGGCACCCCCACCGACCACAAGCTCCCCGCCTCCAAGTCGCGCCTCAGAACTACCGCAACACTTAACTTTATTCACACAACAAACATACATCAAACTAGCCTATTAACTCCAAATACAGAAAACTAACTCATCAACTCTAAATTCAGACAACCCACACCCCAGTTTACCAAAACGCGCAGACGTGAATGCGCAGACCCAACGCGCTGGTGTCGCCCACGTCTCGCGCAGGCAGCGTGCCAACCCAACCAGACAATGAAAGTGCCTTATCTCATTGATGGGGTTTTACCCGCGTCCCGAGCTGGTCCCAGGATCTGTGGTCCCTTCCGGGAATTCCCCGGTGCCGGCACAAGGTCCCAGAGATCCTGGGGACCACGGCAGGTCAGGCAGATTATCCCATCCTCGTCGCCAGAAAATGATACCGAAAAGTCAGCAAAGAGACTCTTTAACACTGGCCGTACTTCACTGGCAGTAATCCCTCCTGGATTAACACCCTCTCTGGATGGCACGGGTGCCAACTGTTGGCAATCAGGGCAGGACATAAGAACACTCCTGGCCTGATCCACTGTAATTTGAAATTGTCGTTTTAACGACTTTGCACTCTGGTGAAAGAATTCATGTGATCATTTAGCTTGCTGCAAGGCTTTAGGCACAGTGAGCAGCACAGCTTGTGCATTGGCCCTCCTATTGCCTTCCGCAAGAGGTCCTGGAAGGGCAGTGCGAGAGCGGGTGTGCATTGCATAAAAACCATGATGTCTATGATTTATTAGAAACCCCAGCATTCTCAATTCAGCCATCAAAAGAGGATTATCCTCTTCCTTAAGAAAATAAGCTTCCAGGTGATTAAGTATGCCAGCTGCATAATATGAGCCAGTTACAACATTCAAAGGTTTGTTACAGAACACCTCAAAGCGATCCCAACAGCTGTCAGCTCAAGAACTTGTTTGACCATTGGTCTCTTTTTCTACCTTGTGTTTGCAGCACTGGGTATCTGAGTTTAGCCACGTCATTACAACTTTACGTGAGCGACCAGAGGCATCAGTAAATACAGTCTTGTACTTACTGGTCGTTGCTGACAGCAGCATTTATTGCGAATTCTCCTTCATTGCAGGAAGAAATATACCTTCAGGTCTATCCCATACATAGCATATAAACATTCTCTGCCTTTAATTATTGGTTTTGCATACATTTCTTTTATTATCCAAACTGTTTTCATTCTTGTGTGAGCTAGAAAAACCCATACGGCCACAATCACCTTTCTCCTGACCTGAGCTCTCCTGACCTGCGGTTCCACCACCGGTGTCTTCTTTCTTGATCCCTCTTGACTGGCAGGTGCGCTCCAACCCTCTTTATCCATCACTCTTCCTCACAGGTTCACCTCCTTCCTTGCTTTTCCTTTGCACGCTGCTCCCCTGAAGAGAAACACACGGAGGACTGAGCTACAGCAGCCTAAGGGCACTACAGTCAGACAGGGGCTGAGTCCGGGGCTGACACCTCCCCACACCCCACAGCGCGCCCACCTTGCCTTGGCACCAGCCCCTCGCACAGCCCTTCCCCTCAGCTCTGCCCTCCCTGCAGCACAGCTTCCGCACGTGCCCTGCTCAGGCTGGACCCCAATGTCACAGGTTAGAGATGTCACAGCTCAGTACAAATGCCCACGGTCCTCACCTGCTCTTTGGTACTTGCTGGACCCCAGTGTCACGGGTTAGAGATGTCACAGCTCAGTACAAATGCCCACGGTCCTCACCTGCTCTTTGGTACTTGCTGGACCCCAATGTCACGGGTTAGAGATGTCACAGCTCAGTACAAATGCCCACGGTCCTCACCTGCTCTTTGGTACTTGCTGGACCCCAGTGTCACGGGTTAGAGATGTCACAGCTCAATACAAATGCCCACGGTCCTCACCTGCTCTTTGGTACTTGCTGGACCCCAGTGTCACGGGATAGAGATGTAACAGCTCAGTACAAATGCCCACGGTCCTCACCTGCTCTTTGGTACTTGCTGGACCCCAATGTCACAGGTTAGAGATGTCACAGCTCAGTACAAATGCCCACGGTCCTCACCTGCTCTTTGGTACTTGCTGGACCCCAATGTCACAGGTTAGAGATGTCGCAGCTCAGTACAAATGCCCACGGTCCTCACCTGCTCTTTGGTACTTGCTGGACCCCAATGTCACGGGTTAGAGATGTCACAGCTCAGTACAAATCTCCTCAAGATTCCACCTACACCAACTGCTGACAAACACACGCTGTCCTCACCAAAGCCAAACGCTGCAACAACCAGCGACAACTCAAATCCGCGTGTGCGGCGCAAAATCGCAGGTGTGAGCTGACGCAGAGCTGGGCTTGACAGCTGCAGAGTGTGCACCCTGTGGCTTAACGTGGCCAGTCACTGCCATTCCGCCTTCTCCCTGGGAGAAGCGCATGAGCACCCGCTGCTTCAAGGCACCATGCGAACGGTTTGGATCTCCGGGTCTCTGAGGGCGAGAGTAATAAATGTGATCTGTGTGTGGCGCAGGAGCTTCCCGTCCACTTGCTCCTCAGGTGCTGCAAGAGAGGGACAGAGAAAGAAACAGTTAGGAGCGGATTAACAACCTCGTCATCCCTGTCCCCAAACCTGCAGGCGCCCTAGGAGGCCTGATCTAAGTTTGGCTCTTCTCCCTCTCTTTGCTGGAATACTTCACTGCACAAATTTCTGTCATGAACACTCTCTGAACCAATCTGATGTGTTCATAGTTCCCAGCCCAGCGTCCATTCCTCAAGGTACCTCAGCATTTGCCTTTGAAACCACAGCTTAGTGCCATCCCGTCCTGAGCTACCTCAGCATTGCCCACTGCAGCCTCCCCGACGCCATCTCCTCCCTGAGGTCCCTCAGCCTTTCCCGCCAAAGCCTCCCCGATGTCACCCCCTCCCTGAGGTCCCTCAGCCTTTCCCGCCAAAGCCTCCCCGATGTCCCCCCCTCCCTGAGCTCCCTCAGCCTTTCCCGCCAAAGCCTCCCCGATGTCCCGCCCTCCCTGAGGTCCCTCAGCCTTTCCCGCCAAAGCCTCCCCGATGTCACCCCCTCCCTGAGGTCCCTCAGCCTTTCCCGCCCAAGCTCCTTCCATCCGTCCCGCCCTCAGGCTCCTCCGCCGCTCCCGCCGCTCCCCCCGTTCCGGGCCCCTCCCCGCGGCAGCGCCGCCCCCGCCCCTCGCGCCCCCTGGCGCCCCCACGGCGGCCCCGGCCCCGCCTGCGCCGCTCCCGACCCGGCGCTGCCCCCTCCCGCTCGCTTTCCTCCCTCTGCCCTGTGGCACCACGGGCTCCCCCCTCCGCCCCACGGCCCCGCCCGAGCCCCGCGCAGCGCTCAGCCCGGGGCTCCCTTCCCTCACAGCCGCCCGCGTGGTTCCCCCTCGCCCCTTCCGGGCCCGGCCCGGGGCCGCGCTCTTGCGGCTGGCTGCCCCTCGCCTTCCTCCTGCCGAACCCAGCCCGTCCCTCCCCCTCCAGCCTCCCCCCTCAGCCGGGACCGGGGCGGCCCCGTCCAGTCTCCCCGCTGTCCGCCCGCCCCTCGCTCACCGCCGGCCCCGCCGCTCCTCGCGCGCTGCTCCCGCCGCCGCACCGGCGGCACGCGCTCCTCGGCCCGCGCGCTTCTGCAGCGTGGCCCCGCCCATCCCGCGCAGGAGCCAATCCCGTCCGCGCCCGCCACCGGGCCCCGCCCCCCCCTCCCGGCCCGGAGCCGCCGGCGGCCGCAGAGCGGCGCTGTCCGCCCGCAGCGCGGCCCCGGCCCCGGCGGGTCAGCGGCAGCGGGGCCGGGAGCGCTCGGGCTGCGCCTGCCCGGGACGGCCCGGGACCGAGGGCTCCGCCGCTGCAGCCCGTTTCGTGCCGTTTGCACCCCGGCTTACACGGCTGCAGCCTTCCTGCTGCTGCAGCTCACACATCTTTCTTGCTTCTAACCGCACAGCAGGTCACACTCACAAACGTTCCGTGCTCGTTGGCATAAGAATATCTGCAGAAGGATCTACAAACATTACACAGATATACCACCGACCACAGCTTTCTGAGCTTTCAGGTTAAAGTTCCTGTAGATATCCATGTTTCAATCAAACAGACACCACCAGCAGAGCTGCTGCCTCTGCCGTCTTTGCTCAGAAAGAAGTGACAACACCAGAAAACACATTGGCTCTATTCTGCAGTGCAGCATGTCTTACAGAATCTACATCTAACAAAAGTCCACTTAAAGCCTTAGAAGTTCTGTTAGTTGCTTACCTAGCCAACATCCTAATTTTTCTAAAGTATTTAAAGCTTTCGCTGTGCCAACACCAGGTACAAGAGACCCTAAAACCCTTAACCCTGATCCCCAAAACTCTACATTATCATCACATATTGACTCATATACATGCAAAAAGTGTTTTTCTCGTCTTGCTCTTCTGTGATCTACTATCATGGATACATTGGGCATTAAGAGAGTTAATCGTCCCAAAATACACAGTCCTCCAACAGCATTAGAAGGAATTCCTGGCCAGGCTCTGTCTCCACAGATCAAGAACACACCATGCAGGAGGTTTTGGGGTCGCTGTTCCCACATTATCAATGACACCCCTTGGACTCTTCTGCGAGGCGTTACACCATCAAGTTTCATTTCTGTACTCACCAAGGGCAGCATTAACATTTTGCAGTTTATCCATTCATGTTCTCTTATATTGTTCTGACACTGTTCACAAACCAGGTTGATACAAGCCTCCATTGGCACAGATGCCAGCAGTTCCAGTTCCTGTGGTTCGATATCTGATTCCAGGAGGCAATTAATCCAAAGTGTCGTGTTGGTATTATTACAGTTCGTTGCAATGCCTCTGCACCGACCGCTATTTTGAAACAGTTGTGTGATGCTGCTGTAGTCATCAAGGGGGATGCCAACCCAGCACGTGTGGAACGGGTTTTCCAGAGACGCCATAGCCAGGCATATGGAGTCCTGGTCAGTCATGTTGGCTGAAGGAATCCACATGTTAGTCTTGTCTGTGCAGGCATCCAAACCGCAGCAGCTGCAGCAATCATTGTCAGGAAGATCACACAGGTTTCACGTCTCGTGCCAGCAACCATTGCGACCCTTGATCTGTAAAGACACAAGCAGAGCCTCTCCCCCAGCTTATCAATGGATGTGGCCTTTTCCATTGACCATTGACTAGTGATTTGACCATAACTAATGTAGGTTCTTTCTGATTTAGCATGCTTTTGGGTCACACTTGCAAAGTGTCTCATCACAGGGCAAATTTGGGCTGCACCACTTAGATATAAGTGATTCATCACATACAACGCTTTTGACAACTGGTTTTGTGGTGTTTTCCCTACTTTTCCCCACTTTTTGTTTAAAAATGAAGAAAAAACAAAAACAAACAAACAGTTCAGAATCAGATGCGTGCGTTGGACCTTGACTACGTACTCGGAATCACAAACCAAATTTAGAGGTCCCTCCTTAAAAAGCTCTAATAATGTAAAGCTGCGCCAAGTTCTGCTCATTGGGTTGGACCTTCAATAATTTGTACAGAATGATGCCAATCGTTATCTTCACGCCAAACCACTACAGCTTCATGAGACTGCCCAGAACCACCAACAAAACTGTGCGAGTGTGTAGGATCAGACCAGAT
Organism: Columba guinea; assembly: GCA_032206185.1. Lineage (NCBI taxonomy): Eukaryota > Metazoa > Chordata > Aves > Columbiformes > Columbidae > Columba > Columba guinea. Next base: position 195,754 of record JAVLUU010000407.1, read on the forward strand.
ACACGTACGGTCTGTGACCTGATGTTGAAGACTCGCAGGTTCTGCAGCAATTTACATTTTACATTTATGCATGCCAAAAGCTGTGCTGGTAAGAAAATCAGCTTAGTGCAATTTACAAAGACAGAGATTGCAAATTAAAAAATCAAAATTAAATTTCACAAATGGTACATATACGACAAAAGGATCATGGCCTATTGAGACTTAACTTCATTCCCTGCATTTCTTGATCAGAGTAACAATCGGTATATCAGTGTTAGCATTCTCATCATACTGTCCCACAATAGCCACAGGTTGTTTCTATGGTGTAGCTATAAATAGACAAATCGGCGAGTCCAGTCGAATGCAGTCAGCCTGTAAGGTTGCCATGAATTTATTCCTCTAACGCCATTTTTGTTGTCATATTTATTGGATATTGTTTTCCCTTACCGGATAGAAGTCCTGTTTCAGTTTTGTCAGTGTAGTGTTTGCTTTATCGAGACATTGGCTGTTAATACTGGTGGAAATACAGCATTTGGAATTTCCTTGGAGGCTTCTTACTTGCACAAGCAGATCTGCACCATCCAAGAAGCTTCTTGTGGGACATGCAACTAAACAGAATTCTCAGAAAACGTTATTGGAGCTTACAATTTTCTTAACAAATCTTGACCCGAGAGAGGTAGAGGGCTTTCTGGCAACTACAAGAATTCTTATGCTAAAACTTTGTTCCAAATTTGGCATTCTATTGGTCTCAAAAAGTGGCCTTTCTTTCATCCTCTTCCATGACCTCAAAAACTATCATGTTGAATTTACTAAGAAGTCTCTTACAACCAGTTACCACAGAATAAGTCTATTAAAAAAGAATGGTTTAATTTCCCAGCTTCATTAGAACTCTGGTATATGTGCATGGGGTGTCTGCAGCCTGTGGGGAAACAGCCACAGGCCTGGGACAGTGCAGGATGGACTGTGGTGGAGATGGCCAAGGGTGACACTGGATGTCCCTGCAAGAGCCAAGGTCTTTGTCCCCTTGGCTATGGCTGATGTCCCTGCCACCGAGGCCTAAGAAGAGACACATCATTGTCATGGCCATGGCTCCCCATTGCCTCCTTGCACCCCCCATGCAGGCCAGGAGGTGTCACACCATTGTCCTGCACTGGGCATCGCACTCCCCACAGCCCCAGGAAGAGCCCTGAGCCACCTGTGAGGGACAGGATCTCCCTTCCCAGGGGCAGGGGCTCAAGGCTTGGCCATTGTCCTTCATCAGACAAACCAAGGGCTTTCTCAGCATCAGAGCTGCTGCACTTTGCCTTTGCCTGATGCAATCACTGCCTCCAATTATCTGCTCTAACGAGTCCCTGGGGAGGCTTTGTCAGTAACAGCCCTCAGTGGGGCCCATTAGTGCTTCAAGGTACTTTGGAGTTTGTTCTGACTTGGACTTCTTGAGCAGATTCTTCAGCCTGTCCTTGGTATCTGAGGTTCATGGACTCAGCACCAAATATGCCACGGGGCTCATTAAAACACAGAAAGCCCTAACGAGCGATGTTTCTTTCTGTAATTTCCTTCAAATCTTCCAGACTTGTAGAACTAACTGGAGAGGTTTCAATGGGACACTTGCTGATGAAGATTTCAAAGAAGATTTCATAAAGGAGGGTTTTTTCTTTCCAGGGTGTTTTCTGTCATTTTCCAGTGTATAGAAGAAGTGACAGCATCATTCTACACTGGGCATTGATCCCGAGGGTCTCCTGAAGACATCTGCACAGGCAGGAGAACAGTCCTTGAGGCTGGACACTGTATGGACAACCTGGCTCCTCACCCTCACCCCCGGTCTGCTGGTTCCCTCATTGGCCACCAGAGACTGCATCACTTTTCCTCCATCAGACTTCTCCACTGAGCTCTGCAGGAGATGCTGCAGCTCCTGTGCACCAGCTCCACCTGCTCTCCTGTGCAAACACTGCACAGTTTAATAAACAGCAAAACACTTTCCTCAGCTGTGTGTGTAAGCTGGATCTGATGAGGTCCAGCATCCACAAGGGAAACCCACACAAGAACTGGTTTAGACAGAGAGATAGGAGAGGATAGAAATAAACACAGTGAACGTGTTGACTGCCATGTTAATTAGAGCTCTGAAGAATGGGGCAAGTTTGTAACTCCCTGAAGCTCAAATCAGAAACCAGACAGCTGAGAGGCCACTGAATGACCAAAGAGCAAGTGGAGGAGAAACCTGACAGCACTGGGAAGGGCAAATGTCTACACAGTCTGCTGGAAAGTTGTCCTTGGACAGGGACATTTAATCAGGAGAGGTGGGAACTCCTGAATGAGATGGACTGCGAACTGGCTGAAGGGAAGAAGCCAGAGAGTCATGTTCAATGGGGCAGAGTCCAGTTGAGGCCTGTATCCAGTGCAGTGCCTCAGAGGGCAGTGCTGGGGCCTGTAGTATTCAATATATTCATCAATGACCTGGATGAGTGTACTACCAGCAAGTTTGCTGGTGACACCCAGCTGGGAGGAGTGGTGACACTGGAAGCTGTGCTGCCATCCAGAGACCTGGACAGGCTGGAGAGTTGAGCGGGGAAAAAATTAATGAAATATAACAAGGGAAAGTGCAGAGTCTTGAATCTAGGCAGGAACACGCCCAGGTTCCAGTATAAGTTGGGGAATGACCTATTAGAGAGCAGCGTACGGGAAAGGGACCTGGGGGTCCTGGGGACAGCAGGATGACCATGAGCCAGCACTGGGCCATTGTGGCCAGGAAGCCAGTGGTACCTGGGATGGATTAGAAGGGGGTGGTCAGTAGGTCAGAGAGGTTCTCCTGCCCCTCTGCTCTGCCCTTGAATAACAGGTTTAGTTCAGATACTATCAGGATATACTTGGGGAACTTATATATATATATATATATATATATATATAATATATGCAGCTGTACCACCCTGAGAATGCCCCATCTCATATGATCTGGGAAGCTGAGCAGGGTCAGACCTGGTGGATGGATGGATCCACACCCATCACTGCAGGAGGTTCATGCATCCACCAGGTTCTTGGATGATTCCTGAGGACCATCCAAGTGTGGGCAGTGTAAGAGAGGAGCAGAGCAGGTGTGGAGGGGTTTTGATAGTTAAAGATTTGTTGCTGAATTAGTCAGGCTCAAAGGAACCTCAAGGCCACTTCGAGAAGATGAGAACAGAATCTGCTGTGAGAAAGAGGGGCGTTCTTCAATCAGCAGGGTCCTGGCGTGGCGTGAATCATCGGACATATCATCAGTGAGACTCCAGCGCATGGACAGCCCATGATACTCATTTAGTGAATCCATGCTTGGAGAGTGGACGCATGATTAGAATATAGCTGCATATATAAGGAGGCTGGTTTCTGTAATAAATGGCTTTAGCATGATTCACATTGAATCAACTTGTTTTGCTGAGTCTTTATTTCGCTCTAACAAATGGTGACCCCGACGTGATACTCTGAACTGCGTACCACCGAGGTTGGGGAAAAGCCTGGAGCGGCCCAGCCGGAGGCGGATCAGCTGGACTGAGAACTGGGCGGAGGCGTACAGACGTTCCGCATTTTGTTGAAGAAGTCACCGTAAAGGGTGAGCTGTTGGGAGCGGGAGGAGGGAAGAGTGAAGTTATGGGGAAAAATATATCCTCTGAGGAAGAAGCCATAGTTAAACTCCTCCTGCATATTCTCTCTATGAGAGGACTTAAATATGAAGAAAGTAACATCTGTAGACTGTTGGTTTGGTGTAGAACTAAGGGCTACCCGACAGAAGCTGAAAAAGCTTTAAAAATTGGACATTGGGACGATAGAGGGCAGAAGTTATGGGATAAGATTAGCGACAGAGATAAAGAAGCTAAATCACTAGCGACTACATGGAAGCTTATAATTACCACCTTAAAAGAACTTAAGGCTGAACGGGCTGCGGTTACTGGAATTTTTACAGCGTTACAGCCTGATAAGAACTCTAAAAATAACTGTGAAGCTTACCCAGTTCATGTCTTTGATCCCCTTCCTGCCCCAACCCCTGTTGTGCCATCGGCACCCCCGATGATACAGCAGTCTGGGGCGGGGGGAGGAAAATCACTCAGCAGATGGCCCCCTATACCATCACATGACCCTAAAGAGACTAAGCAGTCCAAGGAACTGGAGTCAGATAATTTGTCAAAAGAACTGGTGAAAGCTGAGAATGCTAAAGTTGTAAATAAGTGTAATATCAGTCCTTTTACTGATTTCGTGTCCGCCTTTACCGCCTTCTACTCCTCTAACTCCTACAAAAGAGCAGAAGGGGTCGCCGGATAAGAACTGGGCAAAAGAACTGTGTGAAAGATCAGATCAGCTATTAGGGAGTGAATCCAACAGTCAGCAACGCGGTCATGCTGATCATGACAGGAAAGGGGATGCGCCTGGGGACTCAGGTTATACGAATAATGATGATGCTAGAAAGTATTGCCGAGAATGTGCATTGTTCCGCACCCCCATGTTACTAATGATTCTCCAGCACCGTTCAAGTCCATGTTATCTGATGACTCGGAAGAGGATGAAGGTTTGAAGCATTTTTCTTGAAAAGTTAAGTATGTGTACGAGTTGCCCCGAGATCAGATAAGAACCATGAAAAACTCAAGCAAAATTAGACCTATGCAATGTAACAGCTATAGATCATTTAGGACAGAACAATGGGGATTCGTTGAAAGGGGCAGGTATCCCACAACTCCTGGAAGAGACACTAATTGACACACCACAACTACAGACATGATAAGTTTCTGAAATCCTGAGCAGTCAACAGATCTTGCATATCAAGCTATGAGAGAGGTGTCTGAAACCAACAAAGCAGCCAAATCATTTGCAACTATTAATCAGGGTCCCAATGAGAATTACATGCAATTTATTGACCACCTTCAAGAGGCCATCAACAAGCAAGTTGAAAACTTAGAAGCTAAGTAAGCACGGGTGTTGAAATTAGCAGTAGAGAATGCTAATGTTTGCTTTCACCATGTTATTTGCAAGTTTTACAGTGCATATTATGTGTTCCTGTGTACTGCCTCTCTGAAAATCAAGCAGCTTGTCAGGAATGTGAGTTAATTGTTTTACTAGTTGTTTTTAAGTGCGCCGTAAAACCTTCTCCCCGCTTTTCCCATTCACGCTGCAAGCAGCCCTGTGCCTTCCTCCCCTCCTCCCCCTCCCTCCCTCCCTCCCTCTTCTCAAGGTTTTTACTTGCAAAATGGGGTCAAGAATGATTGTCTTCAGTTCTGTTGCTAAAAAATTGGTATTGGGAGGTGTTTTAAAACTTAGGAAAGCACTCAGAATTATAAGGAAGGAAGATCTTGTTAAATATTTAAATCAGTTTTGGCTGCTGTATAAGTTAAATGATTGGGAAAAGTGTCTGGAGAATAGAATCTTGAAGTATAACACTTTGTTGTGATTAATGTTGTTTTTAAGGCCAGAAGAGCAGGACAAAATAAATATCTACAGTTTTACAGGCGGGGCAATTTGAACTTCAACAAGCTGAGAGAGTTAACTGATAACACACAGGTCAGAAAACTTGTTAAAGTCTGCAAGACGCTTTCCTTATTAACCTGTTTTCTTTGTGGGTATCTCTTTAAGCATGTTGCAATTCTGGTAGGTCCTTGCTATATGGTACGATAAGTTCACAGTCTGTTAAATCATGAGAATCCGTTGACTCAAAATGTGCATTTTGTGATAATTCAGAAGATCATGAGTAATTTAGTTCTTTACTGCGTGAATGTGATGGTAAAATTTTGCGTGTAGTAGCTGTTATTTTTCTCTCCAGCATGCTACCTTTATTCCAGCATTCAGACTTGCGCAACTCTGTGACAGGTTGTGTCTCATCTCGGTGTGCTGGATTTGGCTTTTCCGTATGCACACCATGTAAAGAATCCTGGTTTTGGGATAACAGCTGTAGCGCACCAGATGAGACACTAAAAATATTAAAAAAAGCAAGCCCTGCCCAGTCCAGCTCGCTGCGGCCGGGGGGGGCGGGTGCCGATTGGGGCTCCAGCACTCACTGACCTGTTTTGTCAGGGAGACCCAGAGGTACCTCCACCTGGCTGAGCAGTAAGCGGCCCAAAGGTGCAATGCAAAAATTGAGATATTGACTTAATGTAACTGTGATCCATCTGCATATTTGAACTTGGTATTTGGTTATCATATCTGAGCTCAGTATTTTAGTTTGCGTATTTATATTTGGTACCAAAAGAATCTTGTTTGGGGAGATAATTACAAAATGGGAACCGGTTCCACTGCTAAAATTCCACCTTGCTCCCCCTTAGGATGCATCCTTACACATTGGAGTAATTGCTTATATTGTTATCTAGCAATTTTGAGACCAGAAAAGCATTTAAACTGTTAAACTCTGCTTTAAAAAAAAACCAAACCAAAACAAACAAACAAACAAACAAAAAACAAAAACAAAACCAAAAACCACCTAAATTCTATGATAGAGGTGAATTTGGAAGAGGTTGTATTTAAAAGTTGCTAGAAAATTAACTGATTTGGATCTAGGAAAATAGAATAATGGATTTATGTTTATTATACTGGTTTTTGACATCTGTAAATTGTAAAAGGTAAATGGAGCTAAGGAATGTAACTATTGCTGAGCTACTTGGAATTGCATATAAAGTGTATTATGGTTGGAATGAAATGGGAAAACAAAAGAGCAAAACATCCCAGGCCTGTGTGCAGCTCATTGTAACTGAGAATCTTCCCAGAGCCTCCCACTTCGTACCAGCCAGTATGCCAGCTGCGTGACCTTGGTTATATCTAAACTGCAGCAAGAAGAGAAAGAAAAAACAAATGGAAAAACCTGGCTGCCCGCTTTTAAAGCAGTGAAAGAGGGGTTCTCTCTCCCCCCCACTGCAGCGATGTAATACTGAATGGAGCAGTCCGAGGGTGAAGTTTAAAGGCATCCTGAGCAGACCCATTGTTCTAATGAAACTGGACAATTAAACCAAAAATTTGTTGATAGACTTATCCTGTGGTAATTAGTTGTAAGAGACTTCTTAGTAAATTCACCATGCTAGTTTTTGAGGTCATGAGAGAGAATGAAAGAAAGGCCGTTTTTTGAGACAAACAGAATGCCAGATTTGGAACAAAGTTTTAATACACGAATTCTTGTATTTGCCCAAAAGCCCTATACCTCTCTTGGGTCAGGATTTGTTAAGTAAATTGTAAGCTCAAATAACGTTTTCTGAGAATTCTGTTTAGTTGCATGTCCTACAAGAAGCTGCTTGGATGGTGCAGATCTGTTTGTGTAAGTGAGAAATCTTCAACGAACTCTTGAATGCTGTATTTCCACTAGTATTAACAGCCAATGTTTTTGATAAAGCAAATACTACACTGATAGATCTGAAAACAGGACTTCGATCCGGTAAGGGAAAACAATATCCAATAAATATGACAGCCAAAATGGAGTTAGAAACTTTGAGGAATGAATTTATGACAACCTTACAGGCTGACTGCATTTGATTGGACTTGCAGATTTGTCTATGAAACAACCTGTGGCTATTGTGGGACAGTATGATGAGAATGCTAACAGACTGATATACCAATTGTCACTCTAATCAAGAAAATGCAGGGAATGAATTTAAGTCTTAATAGGCCATGATCCTTTTGTCATATATGTACCATATGTGAAACTGAATTCTGTTTTTTTTTCATTTGTAATCTATGTCTTTGTAACTTGCACTAGCTGGTTTTCTTAACAGCACAGCTTTTGGCATGCATAAATGTAAATTGCTGCAGAACCTGCAAGTCTCTAACATCAGGTCATAGGCCATGCTTGTATTTGATCTGATCCTACATACTTGCAAAGTTTTTGTTGATGGTTCTGGGCAGTCTCATAAAGCTGTAGTGGTTTGGCATGAAGATAACGATTAGTATCATTCTGTAAAAAATATTGAAGGTTCAACCCAATTAGCAGAACTTGGCACAGCTTTATATTACTTAGAGCTTTTTAAGGAGGAACCTCTAAATTTGATTTGTGATTTTGAGTACGTAGTCAAGATCCAACACACGTATCTGGTTCTGAACTTTGTTTGTTTGTTTGCTTGTTTGTTTGTTTTTAAAAAGGGGGGAAAGTAGGGGAAACACCACAAAACCAATTGTCAAAAGCATTGTATATGATGAAATACTTTGGAAGTATGACCAAAACCCATGCTAAATCAGAAAGAACCTACATTAGTTATGGTCAAATCACTAGTCAATGAAAAAGGCCACATCAATTGATAAACTGGGGAAAAGGTTATGTTTGTGTCATTACAGGCCGAGTATTGCAGTAGATTCAACAAAGATTCAACGGATGCAGAAGGACAGGAGGGAGATAAGTTGTAAGGACTGTTTCAGATGTAAACCATGGATCCCAATCGGACCTGGTGGTCTAGAAGCCTATTAGCAAGCAGGTGGTGTACCTTCTGTGGAGAATGGCAATTTGAACAATCAGCAGGAGATCCAAAAGGGTGATATTACGATTAGATAGTCAATGCATAGATAAGGTAAAATTATGAGATATCCCTACCATAGTAATCTAAGTGTAGCAACTGATAAAGTTTTAGAAGGGATATTAAGGTTAAGCTATTGATCTTTTAAATAGGTTAAGATAACTTTCAAGATATTAATTCAATTATTAGTAGATGCTGATGGTATTAAGTATGTTACCCCATAAACTGCGCAGTTATAAATCTTTTAGGAATTTAACAGAATATATTGTATTAACTTGTCTGGTTATTTTGAATCTATTAAAATAGTGTGTTAATAAGGTTGTCATAGTAGAATTAAGGTTTTAAGAATAGGCAGGTAGTTGTTTGATCTTCTTAAGTAAGGTTTAACGGCACTATATGTAATTGTAATTATATTGTTAATCACGTGTTCTATGTTGCAGTGTATTTAAAAAATGATTCACCGTGCGGTTAAAGGGGCCTGACTAATTCAAGAACAGAAAGGGGGAAGTGTGGAGGGGTTTTGATAGATAAAGATTTGTTGCTGAATTAGTCTGGCTCAAAGGAATCTCAAGGCCGCTTCAGATGCTGAGAAGAGAATCTGCTGTGAGAAAGAGGGGCGTTCCTCAATCAGCGGGGTCCTGGCGTGACGTGAATCATCGCACGTATCATCAGTGAGACTCCAGCGCGTGGAGAGTCCATGATACTCATTTAGCGAATCCATGCTTGGAGCGTGGATGCGTGATTAGAATATAGTTGCATATATAAGGAGGCTGCTTTCTGTAATAAATAGCTTTGTGTGATTCACATTGAATCGGAATGCTGAGTCTTTATCGTTCCAACACACGCTGTCCAATGGGGTTTGTGACACACACACTTTCCAATGGCGTTTGTGACACACACGCTGTCCAATGGGGTTTGTGACACACACGCAGTCCAGGGGGGTTTGTGACACACACATGTCCAGTGGGGGTTGTGACACACACACTGTACAATGGGGTTGGAGACACACACAATGACCAATGGGGTTTGTGACATACACGCTGTCCAATGCGTTTTGTGACACACATGCAGTCCAGGGGGATTTGTGACACACACGCGTCCAATGGGGATTGTGTCACACACACTGTCTAATGGGGATTGTGAAACAGCCGCTGTCCAATGTGGTTTGTGACACACACAATGTCCAATGGGCTTTGAGACACACACGCTGTTAAATGTGGTTTGTTACACACAGGCAGACAAATGGGGTTTGTGACACACACACGGTCTAGAGGCGTTTATGACACACACGCTGTCCAATGGCGTTTGTAACACACAGACTGTCCAATCGGGTTTGTGACACACACATGCTGTCCAATCGGGTTTGTGACACGCACAGTGTCCAATGGGGTTTGTCACACACGCTGTTCAGGGGGGTTTGTGACACACACACGCAGTGTAATGGGGTTTGTGACACACACACTGTCCAATGGGGTTGAGACACACATGCTGTCCCATGGGCTTTGTGACACACACTGTCCAGTGGGGATTGTGACACACATGGTCTCCAGGGGGGTTTGTGACACACACAGTGTCCAACGGGGTTTGTGACACACACACTCTCCAATGGGGTTTGTGAACACACACGCTGTCCAATGGGGTTTGTCACACACACTGTCCAATCGGGTTTGTGACTCACACACACTACCTAATAAGGGTTGTGACAGACACACTGTCCAATGGGGTTTCTGACACACTCACTGTCCAATGGGGTTTGTGAAACACACGCTGTCTAGTGGGGTTTGTGACACACACAGTGTCCAATGAGGTTTGTGACGCACACGATGTCCAATGGGGTTTGTGACAAATACACTGTCCAGGGGGGTTTGTGACACACACGCTGTCCAGGGGGGTTTGTGACACACACGCTGTCCAAAGTTGTTTGTGACACACATGCTGTCCAATGGGGTTTGTGACCCACACACTGTCCAATGGGATTTGTCACACACACTGTCCAATCGGTTTTGTGACACACACTGTGTCCAAAGGTTTTTGAGACACACATGCTGTTTAATAGGGTTTGTGACACACACGCTATCCATTGCAGTTTTTGACACACACCCTGTCCAATGGGGTTTGTGACACACACACTGTCCAATGGGTTTTGTGACACACACACTGTCCGAAGGTTTTTGAGACACACACGCTCTTTAATGGGGTTTGAACACAGACGCTGTTCAGGGGGGTTTGTGACACAGACACTATGCAATGGGTCTGTGACACACACGCTGTACAATGGGGTTTGTGACATACACAATGTCCAATGGTGTTTATGAACGCACATGCTGTCCAATGGGGTTTGTCACACACAAGATCTACAATGGGATTTGTGACACACACGCCGTCCAATGGGGTTTGTGACACATGCACGCTGCCTAATAAGGGTTCTTCTCCCAGAGAAGGACCGCGCTGTGAGCAGGAGGAATACACCAGTCCAAGCCAGCAAAAGAAGGGCTCTGCTCCGGGGACGTGGCGGTGCTGTGCTTTGTCCTGAGCCCCCGGCCGATCGCAATACAACTCTGCCCTTCCCAGGCAGAAATTCCCTGCAGGGCAACTGGGCAGCTGGAGGCTGGGGAGAGAGATGCTGCTGCTGCCCGGTGCTGCCCCAGCCATTGCAATCAGCTCTGGTTCTGTGCAGTGCACGGGGGTGCTGGGGAAGAGGAGGATGCTGCGAAGGCTGCAGCCCGGGGCATGCAGCAGCCACAGACAGCCATGGCTGGTTTGCAATGCGCCACACAGGGATCAGCAGCTGCTGCGGCTCTTGGCTAACTGGGTTTATACCTGAGCCCCCCTCCATTTCTGGGCCCCAGAAACCCAGGGCAGAGTAACTCGCATCTGAGACGAAGCTCTGAGCGGGTGGATTTCTTGTCAAGACCAGCACTGTTTGCGGCGCTTCTCCCCGGTGTCTCAGGCCTGAACGTGCTCTCGTGACGCTGGAAGCCTTGTGCATCAGAGCCTTGTGCAGAGATGGGTCATGGCTCAGATTTCCAGCAAGGGAACGAGCAGCCGGCTCTTCCTGACTTGGAAGACCCTCGGTGGAGGAGAGGGACCACATGCGGGTTTGGAGGGTCTCGCCTGTATCAGCTCATGCAGGTGCTCCGAAACACCCCTGCAATGGGGAGGATCCTTGTGAGATGAAGGGGATGCCGTACGGTGCAGGTCAACCAGGCCAAGTCGGCAATAGATCTCAAATGTTCCAAGTCCTGGACTGGAACTGGAGACAGGCGGGTGGGAAGGGAGCTTGAGGGGGATCCAGCCAGACTGCCGGCTTGCGGCAGCACCAGCCCAGGGCTTCCGGCAACCAAGGCCGGGACACCCCGAGGACAGAGATTTCCTGCAGCCTTCTTTGTCCCGAGGTGGAGCAGGAACAGAGGAGCACAGGGGGAAAACTTGTCATTTTTTTTTTTAATTGGCTTTATTGATTTTGAAAACAATCCAAGGCCGAGCAGAGGCTGGCAGCACCATGTCCTCAGGGCAGGTGAACGCCGCGGTCGCGGCTCTACTCCTCTTGCTGTCCCGCGGTGCAGCTGCAGCGGAAAGCCCTGCGCAGAGCCCGGAGCGCCCTCCTGAACCGGGAAGGCCGTCGCCGTGGAGCTGGGCCCTGCGCTGGGCAGGCGATGTCTGCGCTGGTCTCTCCCCCATGCTCTGCAGACATTGGAGAAACCGTGTTCTCTTCTTCCTCCTTTGCAGCTGGGACGAGAGGGGCTGTGCTGGCCTGTCCCTCATCCTCTCCTGCCAAATGAGCCTCAATGGCTTCAAGTCCTGCAGGTGCTGGTGCTGCCATTGGAACATCCGTGCATTGGGCCAGGTCCTGCTGTTCCAGCGGTTGCTGGCCAGGTCCCTGGATCTCAGCCTCAGCCCTGCGCACCGCCTCACTGACGATGTACTCCACAATGTCTGACAGGTCCACATCGTCCTCTGTGGGGCTGTGCTGGGCAGGTGCCGGGCGCTCTGCCTCTGCTGCCGCCTCCATGTCTGTGCAGCTGGGCAAGCCAGACCCCTCCTGGGGACCTGCAGGGGCGTCCTGCAGGTGCTCCTGGACCGAGGGGTTGATCCAGATGCTGTGGATGGTGTCTGTGCCTTGGCACCCCTCTTTGCTGTTCTCATCTTGCAAGTCCATGCACTGGGCCAGGTCCTGCTGTTCCTCCGGTTCCCGGCCAGCTGCCACGATCTGAGCCACAGCCCTGCGCACGGCCTCACTGACGATGCGCTGGGCTGTGTCCCACAGAGCCGCGTCGTCGGCTGTGGCGCCCTGTGGGGCAGGTGCCGGGCACTCTGCCTCTGCTGCTGCCTCGCTGTTGGTGCTGCGAGGCCAGCCAGATCCCTCCTGGGGACCTTTATGGCGGTCCTGCAAGCGCTCCTGGACCGAGGGGGTGACCCAGGTGCTCTGGAGGGTGTGCTGGCCCAGGCTGTGGCTGATCTGCGGGCAGGAGGAGGAGCAGGACACCTCCTTGTCAGTTGGCATCTTGGGTCTCCTCTATCAAAGAGCTGCAACGGGCACCCAGGGTAGATGCTGCCTCCTGAGAAGCTGCTGCCTCGTGAGAAGCTGCTGCTCCTGAGAAGCTGCTCTCCTGGGAGTGAGCACCCCAGGGCTCTCGCTCCTTAAATACCCCCACGGTCAGGGCGGGGACCCCCGTGTCACAATGGCCTCTGGTTATGTCGACCCCGTGTCACAATGGCCTCTGGTTATGACGTCACAGAGCCCGGGCGGTCGTCACGGAGACACCCACCTCCGGGCCCGGCTGGACTGGCTGTGCGCGGCGTGGGGCAGCCCCTGCTTGAAGGAGGAGGGAGCAGAGAATGGCGAGGGAAGCTGTCCCCAGCACACAGGACCCCGTCCCCCAGAGCTTTGCTCAGATGCTGCTGCCTGCTCCGCTGCACCTGCAAGAATCCACATTCAGAGCTTGTTTGCAGGACAAACCAAGGGCCACTCGAGAGCCTCACCACGCTGATTCTTTGTTTTCAACATGATCGTCATGAGTTTTTTTAAGTAGGTATGAGCCACCTTTGAAGAAATAGGCTGAAGCCACATTCACAAAACCACACAGTCCGTTTTCAGCAATAGAATCTAACGTTTCCCCCTTTAGTGACAACCAAGTTTCTCTCAAGGTGCGCTATTACAGTACTTGTGAGCTGTTCAGTGACTCACTTGCTAAAGGAGGTGGCCTCATCCAACTCCCAGTTTTAGCCTGCCAGCTCTCCAATGCATTGCCTCTACCACCTTCCTTCTACCGGGCCCAAAGTGCATTCTACTGCCTGGTTAGGGAGATGCACGTGCCACCGGTCCCAAAGCATCCCTCTGGGGACCCATCCTAGCTGGCCATTACCTCTCAGCTGCTGCACCAGCCAAACCTTTCTGGAACAGCAAACTCTCAGAATCTGCTCCAGCTCTGTAAAAGTCGGTCCAAAACCAGAATCTGCCTGAACGTCGCCACCAAGAACAGACTGACAGTGACTTAGAGAGAGGCCTGAGGAGAAGCACCGTGGTGCACAGGTGTCTCCAGCCTGGAAGGCTACTGCTAACAATGGCTGCTGTGTGGAGTTTGCCTGCTGCTTCAGCCAAGCCAGCCCCCACCTCCTAAAAGGGATTGTTAGACGGGTCTCTCTGACCCAGGGACAATCGCTGCCGTCCAGAAGATGGTTTTCAACCATTCTTGTAAATTGAGACATTTTAGCCAATCAGCTCCTGCATATTTTATAGCCTCAATTTAGCATAAGTCTACATAGACACAAATTCATTGGATAGACTAGAAGCTCCCTCAACAAACACACATTTATTTATCAGTTCTGGATACCGTACTATTATGTAAATTAGAAACCATACACAAACCCAGAAATTAAAAGAAGATAAAGTTACAATAGATTTTAATATAAAAATATTTTAAATTTATTCAATATATTTTAAATTTTATCTATGATTATTTATTATTATTATTATTATTATTATTATTATTATTATTATTATTATTATTATTTATTGATTTATTGGACAATATTTTCTGCTCCCACCATCCGATGTCCTGATGGAAAAGAGCCAGTTGGGCAAAAATTGGTTAGTTTTGCTTCATTTTTGTTAACAATTGTTAATTGCTTAAAGGTCCCAGCAGGACCTTTGAACAGAGGCCGGTGTGGAGTCACTGACTCTATTTGTGACGAATTTTTGTCCTTAATTTTCAATTTTATTCTTAATTTTAATAATTATTCTTATTTTTTATCACTATTATTATTTTTTATTGCTATTCTTAATTATTATAGCTTTTTCTTGAGCACAGCACAGAAAATAGACCACGGAGCAAATATTGTGTAATAAAGTCAGTGATTGGTGCTGCTTATTACAACTGTTGCAATTTCCTGCATATTAGCTTTACATTTTTGTTTTAAGCAGTTGAATAGCTGGAATTAAATTAGATGGGAATTATACAGACTATCTATTTAAAAGAAATGCTTTGTACGAAAAATTGTGTTGTTTCATTTTCCTGGTGGCCAGAATTTGTTATTCTTAATAGTAATTTTAATCTGCATTTTAATTTTAATATTTTATCCATGACGCTCATATTTCCCATTCATTTTGACTTTGTCAAGTCATTGGACATTAACTGCTAAGGGAGAAAAGGGGTTTTTTTGCTCTTTTCAGTTGTAAAATGACATAATAAATGCACCTTTTCCTGCTTTTACAGAAAGCTGTTAAGGCAAAGCTTAATTAAACCAGTTGTAAATCGATCAGGAATGAAGAATGAATAAAATAACTGTATTATTATTAATTAAGTTTGGGAATGAAGAGCTTCATAATCTATTTTAAGCATATTTTCTTTTTTTGCATTTGTAAAAGGCAAATTAAAAATAAATCAGCAATAACCGGTGGTTGCACAAAAATCTTTCCACTGAATGCAGTAGTTTGGGAAACTCCAGAGAAACACTGGAAAATCAGGGAAAAAATAAAGAAAAGGTTTGAATGATGAAAACAACTTGTTTTAACCCTTTCCTATGCTGCAAAATTCACATCGGGACAAATCTGTTTAATATTCAGCAGCAGGGGCTGCAAAGGAAGGGGGAAAATCAAAGCTGCCAACATTCGGAAAATGAAGTGAAGTGAAGTGAAGTGAAGTGAAAAGTGAAGAATTGAAGTGAAGTGAAAAGTGAAGTGAAGTGAAGTGAAAAGTGAAGAATTTAAGTGAAGTGAAAAGTGAAGTGAAGTGAAGAATGAAATAAAGTGAAGTGAAAAGTGAAGTGAAGAAGTGAAGTGAAGTGAAGAGTGAAATAAAGTGAAGTGAAAAGTGAAGTGAAGTGAAGTGAAAAGTGAAGTGAAGTGAAAAGTGAAGTGAAAAGTGAAAAGTGAAGTGAAGTGAAGTGAAAAGTGAAGAATTGAAGTGAAGTGAAAAGTGAAGTGAAGTGAAGAGTGAAATAAAGTGAAGTGAAGTGAAAAGTGAAGTGAAGAAGTGAAGTGAAGAGTGAAATAAAGTGAAGTGAAAAGTGAAGTGAAGTGAAGTGAAGTGAAGAGTGAAGTGAAAAGTGAAGTGAAGTGAAAAGTGAAGTGAAGTGAAGAGTGAAGTGAAAAGTGAAGTGAAGTGAAAAGTGAAGTGAAGTGAAAAGTGAAGTGAAAAGTGAAGTGAAAAGTGAAGTGAAAAGTGAAGTGAAGTGAAGTGAAGTGAAGTGAAGTGAAGTGAAGTGAAGAAGCGTTTTCTGACAAATAACTGCCCAAGCAAAAAATCACTGATATGTTTGTATTTCTTTTCCTTCAGGATGTTTTAGAGATAAAGGTTTCGCACCAAGGTTACGCTGATCCAAATAATCTGATGTTCACCCAAATTAAGATTTTGGGGCTGAGCTCAACCGTCCGGAGGGTGATGGTGTCGCAGGACGGGCAAGAAATTCCATCTCCTCACGTCGTGTTGTACAACAGTGAAAACCAGGTATATCCATTTAGTTTTCCTCCAGAATTAATGATTCTAGTCACAAATCATGGTCGTGCTGTTCAGTGAGACCCCCGGAGCTAAAATCCATAGATGTTTAATTCAAGTGACTATTATTCAGTTATCAATTTATGACTCAGTGTTGAGTTGTGTTTCCATCTGCCCTTCAGCCAAAAGACAATGTGTTAATATATGAAAATGTAGAATTATTATAGGAAAGGAATATTGATAATAGAAATATAATATGTAAAATCAACAGGAGCATAACATAATGTACTATAATATAATGTGATAATATAATATGCTATAATGTAACATATGATATAATTATTATAATTAACATAGTATAATGGGATAGAATATAGTAGGATGTAAGATAACAAGATAACATAGGATAGGATATAATATAATATCAAGAAAGATAAATTAAGAAGGTAACGAGAAGCAATCTGAAATAAGAACTGTCAATTTTTTATAATACGGCTCTTTTTTCAATATGTTTTCCCAAGGTCCTGGAAATCACGGGCCTGGAACTTCGATGAGGCCAAGGCTACACGTTGCAGTGCAGTTAAAACGCCCGCGAATCCCACGGAACTTCCTCATGTTCACAAACTCTTTTTGAATTCTTCAGATGTTTTGTGGTAAAAACATGTACAGGGGGGCTGTTTTAAGTTCTTTTGTGCAGAACAGAGTTGTGGTTTTGTGTTGGCCTCATTTTTAAATGAATTGGACAAACTTGGTCTTTCCAAATGAAGAGATGAACGTGAAATGAGGTGATTTCCCTAACTCAAATTTTGTTCTATTTTATTTTATTTTATTTTATTTTATTTTATTTTATTTTATTTTATTTTATTTTATTTTATTTTTTGTTTTATTTATTTTATTTTATTTTATTTTATTTATTTTATTTTATTTTATTTTACTTTTTTATTTTATTTATTTTATTTTATTTTGTTTTATTTTATTTTATATTTTATTTTATTTTAATTTTTTATTTTATTTTACTTTTTTATTTTATTTATTTTATTTCATTTTATTTCATTTCATTTTATTTCATTTCTTTTATAAAAATATTGGCATGAACTGAGGGCATGTGGGGCAATAAATCCGCCCACATTTTTCTTCCCTGCTTGTTTACGAGTTGAGATTACAGATAATTATTTAAGGGCAATCACATGGATTTAAAAGATTCTGCAGTTGTTGATCTATAAAATATTAAGGCACTTGCAAGAAATCCTCAGCAGCTTTGCCTGGCCTTAGCCAGGCACTCAAGTGCTCCAGCATGTTGATCCGAAGTTGTGTAAAATTAAACATGACATTTGAAAGTTAACTAAAAACAAAAAAAAAATTGAAGTTTTATTGAGGTTTTTATTGAATTTTTATTTCATGGAAGGTAATGTTGTAAATTTACTGGAATTAGTGTTTCACACAACAGCAGGTGGGAGAGAGGAGGGAGGAGATGGGAGAGAAAAGCACTGCAGACACCAAGGTCGTATCCCACAGGACCCAAGCAGGTCCCTCAGCAGGCCAAATCCTGCTCTCCTGAAATCCTGCTCTTGGCCTTGTTCTCATCTCCCAGGAGCCTCAGCTCCACTTTCCCATCCCTGACTGTTCCATCCTGACCAACTCTTTCTGGTTTGTGAGTGTGAAGTCCCACAGGGCACCTCACCCCACTGACTCCTCAGTCACCCGTGTCAGGAAATGTTGTCAATGAGCTCCAAACCCTCCTGGATGGCCGGTACCTTGCAGATATTGGGATATCTCAGATCTTCCACGAGGACATGGCCTGGAAACATGAGGCTTCTTTCATTTGTCTGAAGGAGGCCTCGTCTCATTCCTCTTCCTCACCAGTGAGTCTGTAGCTGATGTCCAGTCACCACAACACTGCCCATGTTGTTCTGCCCTCTCATGCTGACTCCTCAACCTTCAGCTGGCATTGTCTGTCCCCAGACAGAGCTCCACGCATTCCTGCTGCTCTCCCACATGAACAAAATCTCTCTCTTTGACTCCAGACCTCTGGCATTATGAGCACCAGACACAAAAGACCCCACAGTTTCTGCAGAAGATGGTATTTATAGTGTCCTATAACTCCTCATGCTGTTATGTTGGGAGATACACCTCCATCAGGTTAAACAATCTGCATGCAAAGTTTAACAGCTGAACAAATGGAGATTCAGTCCAGGGAGAGTCCAGACATTGAGAAAATCTGGGATTTACCCAACAGAAAACTCTTAATTTGTAGAAGGAGAAATGGGCAGTGATGTATCAGGGAGGGCAAGTGTGTCAGATGCACAAGACCCCACGGTTTCTCCAAGAGGTAGTATTTACAGTGTCCTGTAACTCCTCATGTTGATATCTTGGGAGAGAAATCCTTATCAGGATAAGCCGACTGCATGCAACAATTAACAGGTGAGCAAATGAAGCTTCAGGCCAGGGAGAGACCAGACCTTGAGAAAATCTGGCATTTACCCATCAGAAAGCTCTAAAGATTTAAAAAGGGAAGTGACCAGTTCTGTATCGGGGCAGGAGAACAACCCCATCCATCAGGACAGAGCAGGACCTGACACGCTGAGCAGTGACCCTGAGGAGAAGGGCCTGGGCACTACAAGGTCCCCACACCAGCCAGTGGTGCACGCTCACCATGAACAAGGCAGCTGCACACGGGGCTGCATGAGGAGGAGCATGGGGACCAGCTGGGGAGGATGGAGAGATCTCAGCAAAGGAAGGAAGATGCTCATACAAGAGCAAGGTGGGGCAGCAGGGGGGATGTCTCCAGCCTGCAGGGACAGAGGTGCAGGGGATGCCACAGCACAGGACAGGCTGCCGTGGAGATGACCAAGGGATGTAAAGAGGCTGAAAGCCCGACCAGACATGAGCTCCTTCTCCCCTTGGCTATGGCTGTTGTCTGCACCTCTGATGCCTGTGAGGAGACACCTTGTCCTTGCAGCACAGGGCCCTCATGGCCTCCTTGTCCCCAGCCAGGAAGCTGGGAGGTGTGGGACCATAGTCCTGCCCTTGGCCTTGCACAGCCCCACATCACACTGTCCCAGGAAGGGCCCTGGGCAATGTGGGAGGGACAGGATCTGATTTCCAAAGTGGGGTCAGAGCTTGGCCCTTTGATTAATGAAACACATCCAGGTTTACTGAGCATCAGAGACACCCTTACTTTGCTTTTCCTGATCTGTCATCATTGCCTCCAGTTTTCTGCTCTAAACAGACCGTGGGACAGTTTCTCAGTAGGTTCCCTCAGTGGGACCCATTAATATTACAAGAAACTTTGGAGTCTGAATCTGACTTTGACTTCTTGAGAAGTTTCTTCAGCTTCTCCTCAGGGTCTGAGGTCCATGGACTCAGCACCAAACCCACCAGAGGGGTCATTAAAGCACCTTGGGCTGCTCCTATGCTGCTGAGCTGGGCTGGGCTCCTGGGACACAGGGAGCTCATGGCAGCGGCAGCGCTGCAGAGAGACAGCTCTGCCCAGGAGCAGCTCCTCTGCACACG
Source organism: Columba guinea (assembly GCA_032206185.1). NCBI lineage: Eukaryota > Metazoa > Chordata > Aves > Columbiformes > Columbidae > Columba > Columba guinea. The sequence goes on from JAVLUU010000407.1 coordinate 215,627, forward strand.
CAGCAGGGCTGAGGGCTCTGCCTGCAGCACCGAGGGCACAGGAGCCAGGCAGAGAGAAGGAAACACAGTCTGGGGTGGGAGGATGCTGAGAAGTCACTTGGAGAGAAATCTTCAGAGATATGAAGCCTGTGGCTACAGGGCATTGCATCTGCAAATCTTGGTAGGATCTCAGAAAGCTGTCACATTGCAGAGCCTGTGAGAGATGTAAGTACAGCTCTCAGAGATTCTCTGATCAGAGGAGAGGATGTGCTGCAGAGCAGGGATTGCCTTCTGCGCTGTCAGAGTGACAAGACGTGAATGCGGCGTTCTCCCCAGGGTGGCTGTGGGGTGTAAATGTAAATGTGCAGGCAGGGGTGCCCAGGGCTGTCCTGCAGAGCAGGGTCCCTGCACCCCAGGGCTCTGCCGGGCAGGGACTCTGCCGCCTGCCAGGGTCAGCGCTCAGCCTGCCCGGGAGATCCCAACAACACTGAGGGGAGAAGATGTGGTGGAGGAGCAAACCCTATTGGGCAGGAAAGGTGCCTCTGCTGTGGAGAGGGTGCTGTGTGGGTCAGGGCTTCTCACACATCCAGATCACCCCCAGCATTTTTCCAAGTGGATGCCTCAAAGAGAAGATCAATGCAAGGATTACCAGGCAGATAAGGAGCTTTCCTGAGCCTGTCTTTTCAGTTTCCTCTCCCAAGGGGTGGGGGGTGCAGGAAAGGATAAAATGAAAATGTGCTCTCATGCTTAAAGACATCACTGAGACTCCTGAACTGCAACTCTGAGTGATCAGTACATCTGCCAGAAGGCTCATGACATCCCTTCACCACCCCTCTGCCTGTGCACAGCACCTGCATCACCTTGGCTGGACCCGTCAGCCTTAGTCTGACCTGTCCTGTTTTCCAGCCTGCAAACAGGAAGATGCCCCCAGGCAGTGCCCTGTGAACAGGCAGGATCTGTAGGGCCAGGGGGAGGGCACAGAGGGTGGGATGGTCTGTGAGCACTGACAGGGAAGAGACATGGACAGGGAAACACCTCCCAGGGGGAGAATCTCCAGGCAGCAGGGAAATTATCAGAAATGAGAGGAAACTGAACCCAGAATGGTTATGGGAGGGAGAAGAGAGAAAAGTGCCTGTGATCCCCTGCAGGTCAGATCCCTCCTGTGAGCAGCCCCCTGGCCTCCTGTCCCACCCAGCAAAGCCTCTGCCCTCAGGGCCGGGGGCTCCAAGGCATGAAGCAGCTCCTGTGCAGCCAGAGCTCCAGTTCCTCTGCAGAGCACAGGGGCTGAGAGCAGCTGCCCGGCAGTGTTGGTGTCTGGGAGGTGGCTGCACAGCTGGGGAAGGGTGACGCTGTCTGAGTGCCCGGCTGCCTCTGCCCTGGCCTCTCTCACACCCACCCTCACCGCATTTTCCTTCTTGCTCCCCTGCTCTGGGTCAGTGCTGTTGGGATCTTGTTCTTGCTGTCAGGCTCTCTGGGGATGGCAGTTTCAGCTGCAGAGTCACAGCCTGATCTTGTGGGTCCTTTCCTGCAGGTGTGTCCATGGGCACACGTGTCCCAGCTTTGCTCTGACCTGTGGGCTGTGGGCAATGCAGTCTGTGGGGCTGGGGAATGAGCTGAGTCTCCCTCAATCAAATGCCATCATCAGGAAACTTGGATATCTCCCTGGGGTTTCCTTCCAAGCTGTGAGCTTCCCTCCACGATGCAAACCTGTCCTACAACATCTGTGTGTATCTGAAAGCCCCACAGAAAAGCAAAGATTCTACAACAGATAAAATGCTGTTTGGTTTGTGAAATGAGACGTGTCTGTCCTGGGCTAAACGTGGAGTGCTGAGACCTTAGCAAAGGTTGGGACATGTCATGGTCTGCGGTGGATCCCTCTGCTCTCAGCAGTGCCTGGTGGCTTTTCAGGGTAACATGGGAGTGTGATCAGTCTCCATCTCAGAAAGGTGCCAGCCCAGGGCAGCTGGAGCAAGACAGAGGGACAGAGCAGCTGCCCTCACTCTGCACTGACCCACAGGCACCCTCTGGTCTGCAGGACTCGCTCTGTTCTCCCTGAGTGCAGCAGAAATGCTGAGGGTTTCTGACACCCAACAACACTCTGCAGTGAATATGGGGGAGATGTAAAAATACCTCGAACTCTTCAACTACCTTCACCATCTCTGTTCCCTATCACTGGGAAAGCAAGTGCTGACAGCCCTTCTGTGTTAGCAGAACCAGGACAGTCCCCACCGTTCCCGTGGCCCCACTTCTGCAGAGCTGGGCTGACTTATCGACGGCCCATGGGCAGAGGCCCCGCTCTTGGTTGCACATTTTCCAGCCCCAAGCAGG
>JAVLUU010000408.1:2500-5000 GCA_032206185.1 Columba guinea
TCTTTCTTTTAAATTTCTTTCTTTCTTTTTTCTTTCTTCTTTCTTTCTTTCTTTTTAATTTCTTTCTTTTTTCTTTCTTTCTGTCTTTCTTTTTTCTTTCTTTCTTTCTTTCTTTCTTTTTTCTTTCTTTCTTTCTTTCTTTTTAATTTCTTTCTTTCTCTCTTTCTTTCTATCTTTCTTTCTTTCTTTCCTACGTTCTTTCTTTCTTTCTTTTTAATTTCTTTCTTTCTTTCTTTCTTCTTTCTTTCTTTCTTTCTTTCTTTCTTTCTTTATTTTTTCTTTCCTTCTTTCTTTCTTTCATTCTTTCTTTATTTCTTTTTAATTTCTTTCTTTCTTTCTTTCTTTTTTCTTTCTTTCTTTCTTTTCGTTCTTTCTTTTTTCTTTCTTTCTTTCTTTTTTCGTTCTTTCTTTCTTTCTTTCTTTCTATCTTTCTTTCTTTCTTTCTTTCCTACGTTCTTTCTTTCTTTTTTTATTTCTTTCTTTCTTTTTTCTTTCTTTCTTTCTTTCTTTCTTTCTTTCTTTCTTTCTTTCTTTCTTTCTTTCTTTCTTTCTTTCCTTCTTTCTTTTTTTCTTTCTTTCTTTCTTTTTTCTTTCTTTCTTTCTTTCTTTCTTTTTAATTTCTTTCTTTCCTACGTTCTTTTTTTCTTTCTTTCTTTCTTAAGTTCTTTCTTTCTTTCTTACGTTCTTTCTTCTTTCTTACGTTCTTTCTTTCTTTCTTTCTTTCTTTTTTCTTTCTTTCTTTCTTTTTAATTTCTTTCTTTCTTTTTTCTTTCTTTCTTTCTTTCTTTCTTTCTTTCTTTCTTTCTTTCTTTCTTTCTTTCTTTCTTTCTTTCTTTCTTTTTAATTTCTTTCTTTCTTTCTTTCTCTCCTACGTTCTTTCTTTCTTTCTTTTTTCTTTCTTTCTTCTTTCTTTTTTCTTTCTTTCTTTCTCTCTTTATTTTTATTTCTTTCTTTCTTTTTTCTTTCTTTCTTTCTTTCTTTTTTCTTTCTTTCTTTCTTTATTTCTTTTTAATTTCTTTCTTTTTTCTTTCTTTCTTTCTTTCTTTTTAATTTCTTTCTTTCTTTCTTTCTTTCTATCTTTCTTTCTTTCTTTCTTTCCCACGTTCTTTCTTTCTTTCTTTCTTTCTTTCTTTCTTTCTTTCTTTTTTCTTCCCTTCTTTCTTTCCTACGTTCTTTCTTTCTTTCTTTCTTCTTCTTTCTTTCTTTCTTTCTTTTTAATTTCTTTCTTTCTTTGTTTCTTTCTTTTTAATTTCTTTCTTTCCTACGTTCTTTCTTTCTTTCTTTCTTTCTTTTTCTTTCTTTCTTTCTTTCTTTCTTTCTTTCTTTCTTTCTTTCTTTCTTTCTTTCTTTTTCCTTTCTTTCTTTTTTCTTTCTTTCTTTCTTCCTTTCTTTCTTTCTTTCTTTCTTTCTTTCTTTCTTTCTTTTTAATTTCTTACTTTCTTTCTTTCTTTCCTACCTTCTTTCTTTCTTTTATTTTCTTTCTTTCTTTCTTTTTTTTTCTTTCTTTTATTTTCTTTCTTTCTTTCTTTCTTTCTTTCTTTCTTTCCTACGTTCTTTCTTTCTTTCTTTCTTCTTTCTTTCTTTCTTTCTTTTTTGTTTGTTTCTTTCTTTCTTTCTTTCTTTCTTTTTTCTTTCTTTCTTTCTTTCTTTCTTTCTTTCTGTTTTATTTCTTTCTTTCTTTCTTTTTTTTCTTTCTTTCTTTCTTTCTTTTTAATTTCTTTCTTTCTTTCTTTTTTCTTTCTTTCTTTCTTTTTTCTTTTAAATTTCTTTCTTTCTTTCTTTCTTTCCTACGTTTCTTTCTTTCTTTCTTTTTTCTTTCTTTTTTCTTTCTTTCTTCTTTCTTTCCTTCGTTCTTTCCTTCTTTCTTTCTTCTTTCTTTCTTTCTTTCCTTCTTTCTTTTTTCTTTCTTTCTTTCTTTTTTCTTTCTTTCTTTCTTTCTTTCTTTTTAATTTCTTTCTTTCTTTCTTTCCTACGTTCTTTCTTTCTTTCTTTTTTCTTTCTTTCTTTCTTTCTTTCCTACGTTCTTTCTTTCTTTCTTCTTTCTTTCTTTCTTTCTTTCTTTCTTTCTTTCTTTCTTTCTTTTTTCTTTCTTTCTTTCTTTCTTTCCTACGTTCTTTCTTTCTTTCTTTCTTCTTTCTTTCTTTCTTTCCTTCTTTCTTTTTTTCTTTCTTTCTTTCTTTTTTCTTTCTTTCTTTCTTTCTTTATTTTTAATTTCTTTCTTTCTTTCTTTCCTACGTTCTTTGTTTCTTCTTTTTTCTTTCTTTCTTTCTTTTTAATTTCTTTCTTTCTTTCTTTCTTTCTTTCTTTCTTTCTTTCTTTCTTTCTTTCTTTTTTCTTTCTTTTTAATTTCTTTATTTCTTTTTCTTTCTTTCTTTCTTTCTTTCTTTTTAATTTCTTTCTTTCTTTCTTTTGTGTTTCTTTCTTTCTTTTTAATTTCTTTCTTTCTTTCTTTCTTTCCTACGTTCTTTCTTTCTTTCTTTCTTCTTTCTTTCTTTCTTTC